>JAQZBX010017529.1:0-35464 GCA_029593785.1 Cabassous unicinctus | reverse complement strand
TCCCATTTTTTGAATATCCCAATCCTTTAATTTAATTTAATTTTTAGTTTTTTTTTTTTCAAGTTTTCAAGTATTTTATCTCTTACATTTAAATTTATCATTATTATCTCATTTTCCTATTAATTGTATTTGGCTATTGTATTGGCTTCATCTTTAAAGAAGCTTTGGATCACAGAAGGGATACAACTGGGGTGGGAGAGGATCGTTGGTGGGGGGTGTCAGGGATGGGGGGTTCTTGGGAGGAAGTTCACCTGAACATACATAAAAAGTATATAAAATTGTTCAAATGCTTATGGGGCATGGTCACAGTCGGTGGAGAATCATTCAATAAATGATAGAATACTGAATTCCCATCCTGGAGAGCTCTACCACATTCTCCAAGGGAGCAGCAACAGTCCCCCAAGTGCAGGGGCTGTGTCTGGCTAAAGAGGATGATCTGCTGATGGGCTCTTTTTATTGATGACTAGCCTTACGAGTCTTTGCTCTTGAAACTGAAACTTAGCCTATTGTTATGGGGTGCCTAAGGGTTGCCTCCTGAGAGCCTCCTTGTTGCTCAAATGTGGCCTCTCTCTAAGCCAAACTCAGCATATGAATGCATTACTTTCCTCCAAGCATGGGACATGACTCCCGGGGATGACCCTCCCTGGCAATGAGGGATTACTACCTAGTGCCAACTGGCAATATGACTGGAAAAAGACCTTGAAAAAAAGGGGGAAAAGGTAAAGACAAATGAGTTCATATGGCTAAGAGACTTCAAAGTGAGTCGGGAGGTCATCCCAGAGGTAACGCTTATGCACATCTCAGTAGGACCTCATAGGCTTCCAATGTGGATATCACCCCAAATAAAGGGGCTCCTGAGGGCTCTGGAGACATCCAGGTCCTATATCAGGGTGGATAGCTCTGGAGTTTTTCACCTTATCAGTGGACACTACTTTGGAATCTGTGCTCCTGAGATTGACAGAGTTGGACTCAAATATGTCCTCCCTGCACACGGTCCATCAATCCCTTTTATTCAAACCTATATGTGGTGCTGGAGTTTGTAGGTATACTTCCAGAGACTGGAGTCTTTGGCCTGCTCATGTGCCAGCTGGGCCCAGAATCTCAGTGCAGCTGCAACTCCTACTCTACAGCTCAATGGACTCACCCAGGACACCTGGTGGGGAGATGATGACGGATAATGGCCATCCCAGGGAATGGAGCGAGCCTGCAGCTGCAGGCAGAATAATCCCACCCATCTTATCCATGGGATATAAGCCCCCTCTCACTTGGAGGTGGAGTGGACATCACCATCCCAGACTCCTCAGGATTGGGGAGAGAGCTATGGACTAGAGTGGACTTACTGGTATTCTGTTATAGACATATTGTGATTCAAGTAATGGAAGAAATTACAACATTAATGTGGAGCCAGGGGCCCCTGGATGCTTTGGGGGCAGGGAGAGGGAAAAACATTTGTAATACAGGGGCTTTTTCGGGACTTGGGAATTATCCTGAGTGACATTGCAGTGACAGATATAGGCCATTTTACATCAGCATATAATATGCAGAACTGTGTGGAAGAGAGTGTGGTCTACAATGTGAACTATACTCCATGCTTAATGGCAAAGCCCCAGGATGTGTATATCCATTGCAGGTGATGTTCCACACTAATGAAGGATGTTTATGTGGGAGGTTGTGGGAGGTGTGGGACATGGGACATATGGGAATCCCTATAATTTTTGTGTAACATTTATGTAATCTAAGTATCTTTTAAAAAATGAAAAAATAAAAAAATTATAATTGAAAGGGCCTGGTTGCCAGAAGGGGAATGGTTGCAGCCATTTTACAAACCACATAACCTATTGGATGTTATGGGCAAGCAGAGAACAGAATGGTTGTGAGCTCCACATTCTTATTTTCCTCTCTCTTCCTCTTACCTGGGCCTTATTCCTATGAGTCAGTGAATTACAAGATAATCATAGACTTTGCTCTTCTTGTATAAAAATCAATTATTGTACTCAATTCTTGAAGGCAGAGTCCAGCCCTAATTTTCTCTTTCTCCTAATTCACCTCTCTCTGGATGGTATAAAGTTTTGATATATTGGTACAAGACTACATTTTTTAATTTTTAAAAAAATTTTTACAGCAAACATCTCTTCTGATTGGGCTATATTTATTCTAATTGGTCAATACGTAAGCTCTATGAGATGTTGAATATTTGGATATCACCCCTGATTGAATACATATTTAGTACTCAATCATTGATTAATTATTAAATAATTTGCTAAGAAATCTGTAATTCAGCTCAGAACTGAAAACTCAGACTCCAGGTAAGAATAGTGAGCAGCCTCAATCCTATTTGTGAAGGAATTGTCACTCCAATTCCAGTAAAAATAAGCATTAAATTCTCTATGCTGAATATAGAATTCTGGAAATTACATAAAGGCAACTTCTGCATCTAGAGTTATTTTACAGGAGCAAAGCTGTTTGACTTGTAATATTGCACATGCCAGACAAATTATATGGGTGCATCAAAACTTGGCACCAAGTAAATAAAACCTCTTTCACCTATTCATTGAATTTAATTTAGCAGCAGCAAAATGTTCAGCTACCTATATTCATCATTTTTAATGGTGTTCCTTGTGAAGTGCTTCATGGTAATTCTCTTAACATCTCCTTCACACAATGGATTGGAAAGCCATTATTTTATTTTAATTAGAAAGCTGGGACTTGCGCATCTTCAGAGGAAATCATTCTTACCTAGTAGCAATGCAGAGGATTTTCCATTAAAATTGTCTCAGTTCTAGTACAAAGGAAACATAAACATGCTTAATTATCAAATAGAGGTTTAAAATTAAGCTGCAGTTTGCTAACTCTAAGTTTTCATTGTTTTCTTTGGAGACTCTTCCTTACGAGTTTAAGTAAGGGAGAAATTTATGTTTTCTTTGATATTACCTTAAAATGGTTGGCCAGACTTGATTGTTTAAACATATTTGAATTTCAAGGACTTACCCTGACTTTTTTAGGCCACAGGGCTAACACTATCTAAAATAGTCAAGAAGGAAGAGTTTATATGTGGTATTCAGAGTTTCTTTCCTCCAAAATTTCTCCAACCTTTCTCTCCTTTTTCCAACTTCCTCTGAAGCTATTGTGGCCACATGGATTTCCCCTGTCTACAACTGCTCTCAGAAAATCTCTGACATTAAAGAAGACATAATTAATATGCTTTAGACCTGTTCCTTCCAATGCTATCTATGTTTTAGTCTGGATTATGGATCATAATATAATATTTGAGGTCCCTAACTGATGGTGTACTGCCATAATCTGGCCTCCAGATGTGATTTTAAAATATTTTGAACTAGTTGCTAAATTTGAGAAATAAGGAGATTTCACAAGAATCTCCAGATTTCTGGTCTCTCTTGAAAGATATGATGATCTAGCATTACTGGGTCTGTTCTCCTGGATGGCAATACCTGGGTAAGGTAGAGTTGCCAGATAAAATACAGGATGACCAGTTAAATATGAATTTCAGTAAACAATAAATATTTTTTTACTATAAGTATGTCCTGTGAAATATTTGGGATATACTTATGCTAAAAAAGTATCTGTTTTTAATCTGCCATTTAAATTTAACTGTGCATCCTTCATTTTTGTTTGTTAAATGTGACAAGCAAAATCATGTCCATGGCTAAGCAGTGATTTCCCCCTTTTATGGGGCACAAGCTTTCCAGTTTGCTGCCATCCTCACTGAGCCCTCTTCACTCCTTTGTGTGACCTGCATTACCTTGCAACTCTTTGAGTTACTAAAAACTAAAAACTGAGTCTTTAATGGTATTTCACTCTTCAATTCTGTTAATTGAGCAGATTATTTAATGCAAAATCGTTCCATGAAAAAACATGTCAGCGGTGAGCATTCTTGCACCTTGGGCTCCTACCTATCCTTCCAAAGGTCGCCGAAGTGGCCAGGAGACTGGAGTAACAGCCTCTGGTCTCTTCAGACCCTCTTCAAGGTTTCTCAAAGGTTATCCTGCCAAGATAAAACAACTGTGAAGGGACCTGGTTTTAGACCAGTGAAAGGCATTTAAAGCTTGAGGATTTACTTTTAAGTCAATTATTATGCCTCTGTGATTAGATTCTAAACCCAGAAGAAAATGTTATGTAAAGGAACTAATATTCATAATTGCTAAAATTTGGAGTCAATCATAATATTTAGCAATAGGGGAAGTGTAAAATAAATTGTGGTACGTCTCCACTGTGGGCTAGTTAATCTCTATTAATTATGTTTGTGAAGAATTTAAAATCATATGGAAAAAAAGCCAGAGTTAAGTCAAAAGAAATCCCAATAGAAAACTGTATATAGAGTATGAGCATAAAATGTAAATAACCATATGCACAAAAACAAACAGACAAACAAAAACCCAACTGAGTAGAAATAAAGCCAGATGATGTTGTTGGTTGTTTGTGGTTGCTGAGGTTATGGGGCATATTTTCCTTTTCTCTAATTTTTCTGTACTTTCTTTTTTTCCCCCTAATTTTTGGGTCTTCCTGTCTCAGTTTTGTTTGAGGCCTGATTACAGTAGATATCAGACCACAGTGCATTATAAAGTAGTCCACCATGGAGAATTTGAAAAAAATAGGTGGCCAAGCATTTGTTAGATGTTTCTTAAAGCTCATATACTATATATAGAGTATATGAGTTTACTCATAGAGTATGTATAGAGTTGAGAAAAGAGTTTAGTAGAGAATTTTTGGAGAGAATATTATGAAAACAATCCCTCCTCCTACCTGATTGCCCACAGCTGAGTTCGGGGACAAAGTGAGCCTGGAGGAGAAGGCAGAGACGGGCAGAGCCACAATTGTGCCTTGTCTCATGGCAAGAGTCCAGGATCACCAACAGCCAACCTTCATTGTGACAGCCTCTCTGATAATGACTTGATTTGGACATTTTACAGCCTCAGAACTGTAAGATTTTAGCTTAATAAATTCCCATTGTAAAAGCCAACCCATTTCTGCATTGGCAGCCTTTAGCAAACTAAAACCGATGCATTTGAGAATATTGAACCCCAAGATTCTCCTGAATGCTCTGGGACAAACTAAGTGGCCTTTACCTCCTTGCTAGAAGAGGGTATCCTCCCAGTGTCTGGAGACCATGTGTATTAGTCAGAGTTATCCAGGGAAGTAGAACTGATAGGAGATATATGTAAATATTGAGATTTTATAATATTGTCTCACGTGGCTGTGAGGATACACAAGTCCGGATTCTATAGGATAGATTGTAAACTGGAAGCTCCAAAGAAGGTTTTCATTAATTCTTCAGGAGATATTGGCAGGCTGAAGTAGAGATGGAAATTATCTTTTCTTACTGCTGAAATCATACTTTAGCTGGTTGGATAAGATGTCTCTCATTGCTGTAGACAATGTCTACATTGTAGATATAATCAGCCATAGATGCCATCAAATTACTGAAGATTTAAGTCCTCAAAATGTATGTCTTCACAGTAACAATTAGAACAGTGCTTGCCTGACCAAACAACCAGGCATCATTACCTGACCAAGTTTACAAGTTTACACTGGAGTCTGAACATCAGAGTCCATCCCTCATCAACCTCACAGCCATACATTTCACCTTAAATCATATTTAATCTCTAAATAAAAACAATAACAGACATATTTTTGCCTAACAATACTCAACTGACCTGCGTACAACCTGAAACATACTAAATCTCTCCAGAATAGGGTACAGTCCTTGGGTAATAGTCACTCTTAAACTTAATATCCTATAACTTGAATATTATGACATGAAACTAATACAACTTATGTCATATGATAAGAGGATAAGATAGGGAAGAAAAAGATTTTCTTTCTGTGTATATACAAACATACTCCTAACAAAACAAGGATGAAGTATTCATAGCAATTATAGTCCTCATTTCTGTGACTGGTGACATGGTCAGTCTTAGCACTTCTTTATCACGGCCTTCTTCCACTAGCTATTCCATATTCCCTTTACCCTCAGCAAGCACCTCAGTTGGCCATGATTCTCTGCCTGGTGGGATAACTCAAACTTTCATTCCTGAAGTTTCTGGGCCACTGTAGAACTGCTTGGATTGGGTTATTGCCGTTTTCCATTGACTTTAATCACAGAGCATGGAAGTACTAAGAGATACCCTAAGGGATCTCCTGTATTCCAGGAAAACTCTTATTTACCTCCATTGTGTAAGCTTATTTCCCCTTGATATTCAGGATCATTACCCCAAACAGTATAGTAATTCCCTTCTTTGCCTGTTAATTCAGAGGCAGAAGGAGTCCAAAGTGGGCAGGTGGCAGTCTTAACTTCCAGTTCAATGGAATCATTATTGTGTATCCTGGTGGAAGCACTCCTCCTTTTGGAGCTAAGACCTGTAGACTAGCAGAGCTTAAGGTTGCAAAAACAGGAAGCAAAAATCCCTAGTGGATCTCTAGGGGTAATAGTGAAAGGTGCCACTCCCATTTCCACCCTTTGATGCATGGATCAATGGATCCTGGCTATGAGAGATACAACACCATAGAGTACACGCTGATTTAGAGCATACACAGCCTCCTGGAGAACATTGTCCCAGCCCTGCAAAGTATTGCTACCAAGTTGGCACCATAATTGAGTCTTCAAAAGGCCATTCCACAGTTCTATAAAGCCAGATGCTTCAGGATGATGAGGAGCATGATAAAACCAGTGCATTCCATCAACATGTACCCATTCCTGCACAACGATTGCTGTGAAGTGAGTTTCTTGACCAGAAGCAATGCTGTGTGGAATACCATGATAGTGCATTAAGCATTCTGTAAGTCCACAGATGGTAGTTTTGGCAGAAACATTGCATGCAGAGAAGGGAAGTCCTTAACCGGAGTATATTTCTATTCTATTTAGAACAAACGAGTCCATTGGGCAATGACAATAGTAGCTGGGAAAAGAGGTTGACGGCTATCCACAGATTGGGTCATCTTATCCACTTGATTTATTAATATTTTCCTCTGCTGACACCAACCCTTGGTGAACATTCAAATGGGACATAAATATCTTCATGTTTTTTTGCCCACTCCAATAGGTCTAGCCACATACCTCTTCCCAAGATCTCTTTGTCACTAATTTTCTAATCCTATTTCTTCCAAGACCCTGACCAACAAGCCGAACCATTGGCAACAACCTATGAATCACTGTACAAATGCACCTCCGGTTATTTCTCCTTCCAAGCAAAATGAACAACGAGGTGCACCGCTTGAAGTTCTGCCCACTGGGATGATTCCCCCTCACCACTGTCCTTCAAGGATGTCCCAGAAAGGGGCTGTAGTCCTGCCTGTGTTTTCTCTTCTTCATTCAACTGATTTTATGGAATTCTTCCAGAGGCTATAGTGTGGGCTGGGAACGAGAAAGTAATGTGGCAGTAGTGAGGGCCATTGGGCATTTGGGCCACTTCTTCATGTAACTTACTTGTGCCTTCAGAACCTGCTTGAGCCCTACTTCATATATACCATTTCCATTTCATGATGGACTGCTGCTGTGCACACCCAACTTTATGGTTTGGGTCAGACAACACATAACTCATGATTAGCAACTCAAGTCTCATGGTAACTTGGTGGACCATGAGTAAGTATTTGGTCTCTACTAAGGTCTAATAGCAGGCCAAAAGCTGTTTCTCATAAAGGGAGTAATTAACTGCAGAAGATGGCAAGGCTTTGCTCTAAAATCCTAAGGGTCTGTGTTGTGATTCTCCTATAGGAGCCTGCCAAAAGCTCCAGACAGCATCTCTAATTGCCATTGATATTTACAGCACAATTGGATCCACTGGATCATATGGTCCAAGTGACAGAGCAGCTTGCACAGCAGCTTGAATCTGTTTCAGATCCTCCTCTTGTTCTGGTTTCCACTCCAAACTAGCAGCTTTCTGGTCACTAGGTAAATGAGCCAGAGAAGCATACGCAAATGAAGAACATGTTTTCTCCAAAATCCAAAGAGGCTAACTAAGTGTTGTGTCTTTTTTTTGGGCAAAGGAGGCACAACAGCTTATCCTTCAGTTTAGAAGGGATATTTTGACATGCCCCATACCTTAGGACATCTAGAAATTTCATCGAAGTGAAAATTCCCTGTAATTTTGTTGCATTTATCTCCCATTCTCTGACATGCAAATGCTTTATCAATAAGTCTAGAGTAGTTGCTACTTGTTGCTAAGTCCAATCAACATGATACCCTCAGTATAATGGACCAGTGTTATGTTTTTTGGGAGGGGGAGATGATCAATTTCCCTGCAGACAATTTTATAACATAAGACAGGAGAGTTAATATACCCTTGAGTTAGAACAGTGAAAGTATATTGCTGGCCTTGCCAGCTGAAAGCAAACTCTCTCTGATGGTCCTTACTAACATCAATTGGGAAAAAAAGCATTTGACAGGTCAATAACTGCATACAAGGCATCAGGAAATGTGTTTATTTGCTCAAGCAATGATACCATATTGGGGACAGCAGGTGAAATTGGCTTCATCACCTGGTTAAGTTTGCAATAATCCACCATCATCCTCCAAGATCCATCTGTTTTCTGCACAGGACAAATAGAAGATCTGAATGTGAATGCAGTGAGAATCACCACTCCTGCATCCTTCAAGTCCTTGATGGTGGCACTAATACTAATCTCTGCAATCTATTCAGGAACCCAGTATTTCTCTCTGTCTTTTTTTTTAGAAAGTACTGGGGATTGAACCTGGAACCTTGTTCATGGGAAGCAGGTGCTCAACCAACTGAGCTACACACACTGCCCTCCCGTAATGCTTTTGATTTACTATTTTGCTAGATAGAGGCAGTTCTAATGGCTTCCTTTTGGTCTTTTCCACCATAATAGCCCTTACTCCACAATCAGAGAACCAATGTGGGGATTCTTCCAGTTGCTGAGCATGTCTAGTACAATTATACATTTTGAAACTGGGGAAATAACCACAGAATGGGCCTGGGGGACCCCTGGACCCACTGTGAGAGGGACCTGAACTACAACTACATTGATTTTATGACCTCCATAAGCCCCTACTGACTGGTAGACCCCAGTGACATTTTGGGTCTCTTGAAATTAATGTTACTTCTGAATCAGTGTTTAATTATCCCCAAAATATCTGATCATTTTCTTTTCCCCAATGCATAGTTACCCTGGTAAAATGTTGGTGGTCTATATGGGGAAGACTGTGAGGAAGATTAATGGTATAAATTTTTGCAGTATAATAGGGACATTTCCCAAGTGGACTCGGCTTTCCCTTCATTCAGGGGCTCTGGGTCTATAAACTGTCTCAAATCTGGGAATTAATTAAGAGAATTTAATTTTCTGTTTTCATAATTCAAATTAGACATTTATTCACTTGGCCTAGAACACTTCTGCTTATACAGATCAAGTAGGAATTTAGTAGACTACCCATATATTTTACTCCTAGGTACCCAATGATCTATTTTTCAACATCATAAGTCTCTTCACCTCAGACTATTTTGATTCTTGCCTTGAGTCTGCTGCTCATCGTGGTAGCCACACCCACCTTGTCTTTGTAGATTACATGCTGCCACTTGGCTTCTGCTAACCTGGGATCTGATCATCTCCATTGTGTTTAAGGATCCCAGTTCAGTGACAACAGTTCCTATGGTAATATCTGACCTATAGTGAAGAGCATCCACAGACCTCTCCAGGGAAGATGGAGTTAGTCTCACAAATTTATTCCTCACAGTCCTGGTGAGGGGTGTATCCTCTGCACATTCCGGTGTGGGTAAGTAGGTCTTACATGGTAGATCCACTTAGCATTCCAATCTCTCTAAGCCCCTGGATCCCCTCATTTACATTACAACAGGACAGTTCTGGCTTTTCAACCTCAGGTAATGTTGACCATCTTTTGGTCCATGTTTCAGCCAGCTACTGGAACAATTGTTAGAGCCCTCTCTAACCCCTTGAGCTATAACATTGAATCCAGAATCTCTGCTTAGTGGACCCATATCAATAAATTAGCCTGATCCACCTTTATTTTCCTTCCACCACTATCCCATACCCTTAATATCCATTCCAACACATATTCTCCTGATTTTTGTCTATATAAATTGGAAAACTCATGCAGTTTTTTTGGAATGTAGTGTACTTCCTCATGGGTCACAATTTTTACCTCATCTTTTGGGGCCTGTTGGGATTTTAGTATAGTTATAGGTCTGGAAGAAAGAGGACTGGTTGGAGTGGGTAATGAGAAGGACTAGGACATTCCATTGCAGTTTCATCTGGTGAAACAGATTTATCTCTTCAGATAGAGGAGTGAGGGCTGTTTGCTCAGGGGAAGTGGTTACAGATTTATCAGGAACAATAGGGTTAATTTCTTCAAGTGGAGGTTGAATGGCAGATTCCTCAGACTGGAGGTCTGGTGATTGGTTCCTTAGGGGAGGCTCTTACACGTTTATCTGACAAAAACTCTGCAAAATTTAGGGTTTCAATGTCCCCACCACCATCTTTATCAACCCTTATGAACCCATTCTAATTTTCAGGATCTTATTCTTTTCCAATCAATGCCCTCACTTTAATGACAGACACCCTGGAAAGTTGTGAATTTAGTTTATGTTGTAATTCAACTACTCACATAATAAGACTTTGGGTCTGGTTTTCAGAAATCTTAAGTCTGTGGCTACACATAATAAAACTTTCCTTCAGAGCACACATAGAAACATTGTCATCCTTCATGCTGCATTTAGTTTATGAATTTGAAGACTTGAGCTCATCCTTTTTTTTTTTTATACTTGTCTCCAGCATATTTAGGAACAACCAGCCAACATTATTATAACTTTTAACTCCACAAATATCTATTAAGGTGTCAAAAACACTCTCACCCAGATCTTTGCCTTTTATAAGCATTTGTGTAGTTGTATTCAGTGGGGATATTTGTGTATCTCTATTGCCAACTCATGCCATGGGTTATCAGTGCCATCTTGATTATTGGAAATAGAATCATTAGTGTCTTTGAATCTAATTAGAGTTGAGAACCAATTCCCAAAACTCCAGAAGTGGTTTCTCAAGAACCACTCCCAGTGCCAAAGTTGTGTTAGTCAGGGTTCTCTAGGCAAACCAATAGGAGATTATGAGATTTTTATAAGAATCATCTTATGTCTCTGTTGGGATGGATGGGCCCAAATTCCATAGCACATGCAGGTTTTTGATGATTTCCTAGGAGAAGCTGGCTGGCTGAAGTTGAGATGAAAATTCTCTCCTTTGGCTGCTGAAATCATTACTTCTTTTAAAAACTTCAATTGATTGGTTGAGACTTCTCTCGTTGATGAAGGCAATCTCCTCAGTTGATTGTAGATGTAATCACCCATAGAAGCAAACAACTTACTGATGATTTAAGTTCACAAAATGTCTTCATAGTAACAGACAGGCCAGTGATTGCTTGACCAAACAACTGGACACCATCACCTGGCCAAGTTAACACATGAGACTCACCATCACACCAGGTAAGGCAGAATATAAGATAGACAAAGGTTTATTTAAATGGGGCACTCTCTGATGACTCAGGATTCAAAGCAATGAGAGTTGGAGTCTAAAATCATTCCATTTATATCATGACTCTTTGAAGATTAGAAATAACAATGGCTTACAGTAAATAAGGTAGAGCTGAGGAACTACCTTAGAAAAGTTTTCAGAAAAGAGTCAAAGACTCAGAGATAGACACATCATAATTGATTAATAATGCTCAACCAGAGAATACACTGGCTATATGCTTCAGCAGATCTCAGAGGATTTCTTCCTGAAAGCAATAAGGAATACATCAGTGAAGAGGGCACTTGCATTATTGGGAAGTTGGTAGTGACTATATTATTGAAACTACCCCTTCTCTGATTCTGGTCAAGGTAGCAAATCAGAAGTAAAACTGAATTTCAATTAGAAAAGATTTGTTTATAATCAGTACTATCCTCAAAGACTCAAAGAATACAAGAGTTGTGATACCCATCATATATCCATTTAATTCACCAGCCTAAGCCCTCTAAAAATCAAATATCTTTTTGAGATAAAGGTGGATTACTATAAAGTTAATCAAGGGGTCATCTGAGTTGCAGATGTTGTGGTGGGTGTTGCATCTCTGCTAAAACAGATAAATATAGCATCTGGAACCTAGAATGTGGATATAGATCAGGTAAATGCATTTTTACTCAATCCCTATCAGGAAAAAAGCTTTGTGCATTCATCTGGTAAAATAGATGCATGCACTCATGCTTTTGACCCATGGCTATGTTAACTCCCTGCTTGGTAATAATATAAGTCCAGTGAGATCTTAATAATCCTGACTTTTCACAGACATTTTGTCCACTGTATTGATGCATCATGTTAATCAGACCTCAGACTAGTCCTTGAATTTGTTTTCTTTCATCCATCCCTATTACCACCCTCCTAGTTCAAGCTTTAGTCTTAGATATCCCATTACTGTGTTACTGATTCCTCTAATTCTAGTCTTTCCTCTATTTTCAGTGTTTCTCAACCCAGTGTGATTTTGCCGCCCTCAGGGGAACATTTGGCAATGTCCAGAGGCATTTCTGGTTATCAGAACTGAGGGGTGCTACTGTAATCTTGTAGGAAGAGGACAGGGAAGCTGCGTGGTCAGTCCCACCCTGCACGTCAGCAACATAGAATTATCTGGCTCAAAATATAAATAATACAGAGGTTGAGAAACCCTCTCTTACTCAAATCTTCTCTTAATACTGCAACCAAGTGTTGAATACTGTGAAGGGTTTGAGATTTTACCCCTACTAGCAAGCTAAAAAGTTACCCTGCCAGTTTTTTTGGATGCTGGTAAAAGACTCTGGGACAGGAAGAAAACAAAGGACTTTATTACCTATGGCTAAGCAAGTATCATGAGCATCAACATATTTGCATTAATTTTCCTTGCCCCTAAGTGAGGAGAGTGACCCAATGGGCCCATGAGTGCTACCTATGCAGTGGGTTTACTTCTGAGTTGAACTCATGACCAAGGGCCTAGTACTTTTTGAACAAGTAGTAAACAATGTAGCAAGAAGCAGACAAGCTAGTTCTCATTCCCCTATGGGTTAAGAGGATAGTAGTCCCCTAGACCTACTTATTTGCCTGTGTGACTACCTAAAGAAATTGCTCAGTGTCTGGAGATGGATAAACCTTATCATCGGGTGCGCTCATCTAGAATGTGCAGGATGCCTAGGTCCTCTGGTGGACTTCCATTGTCTTTACAGTATAAGGTGCAGTCTACTTCATGTACCAACACAACAACTTTTGTGATCTGACTTCTAACACACCCTTCACCCTCCACTTAAGTCAAACTTTATACATTTGCAATAATGACTTGCAGTTATGTAGGTTTACCCTCCATATGCTTTTGTAATTCTCTTCAGATAAATTGTCCTCATCTTCCAGGATTCAGTTTAGGGATCCTCTCTTCCAGGAAACCTTCCTGGTTGGGTTTAACATTTCTTTGCTGACTCTAACAGTACTCAGAATCTATTTAAATCACTTGTCACTGGATTTAAACTCTTGGTGGCAGGACTTGGTCTTCTTCCCTGCATATTCCCAGCATTTGACAGAGTACCTGACATGTGGTGGACATGTAAACATAGACTTTATTTTAAAATTTATTATTATTATTACTATACTCAACTGAATCCGTAGTACCTTCTTACCGAAATAGACTCCTTCCCAACCACATTTGATCTGCTTCCTGTATACTGCTTTGGCAACAACACATACATATAAACGTAAGATGCATTTTGATGATATTTAGATAGGACTCACATGCCCCAAATCCTGTGCTAAATTCCTAATGTGACTATATATTAACAGAGAACAAGGTAAGTAAATATACACTTTTGGATATCAGCTGCATCTTTGACTTCCAAATCTTGAACTAGATTAGGCCATGTGGAATGGCGACTGAACTTGTTCTCCGAGCACATACCTGCTTCCTGGGGCATGAAGTGCCCATTTAAATGCTTGGACAGGGATTGAGAGGTCCTAGGTCCCTGCTTAACCCTCTCTCTCTTTCTTACACTATTTCTGCCAAATCTTTCTTGCTACAGTACAGACATGACTGTTATATTTAATCTATAGCTGCTATGGTTCAAAGAATGACAATGAAACAAATGATTGGAGAGTTATTCTATTAAGACCTTATTTTCTTTCTACTTCCAAATTGATGTGTTCATTGCTTACAATTCTTTTAAGTACTGTTAAATGGCACATTAATTCACTCTCTTAACTGCCCCATTAATTCTGTGTCATGCAAACACGGTGGGATTTTAAAATTACTTTTACTTTTAATTTTAAGTTTGACTTAGCTAAAATTTTGAAGAAAATGAAACCTGATAAGCTCTTAACAAAGTAATATTTGCCCTGTGGGCATGCAATGAATTCAGATATGCAAAAATGATCATAGAATTGATGCAGATTATATTCTTCTGATATCGGTTAGTACAGTAACTGACATAATGAGAGCACCATGTTATTCTTTTCTTACCATTTTTCCTTTTTTAAAATTCCACATAAACTAATGTTGTTGAGGGATACCATATGGGGTGGGTTTATTCTCAGATTAATTCAACCATAAAACAGATTCAGCCAGATGTGCACTGTATACTTTTCAAATAGCAGTCTCTCCAAAACCCTCAACCAGTGAGAATGACGTTGTTCAGAGAAAAGTGAGTTGACCTGCATTACAGGTCCAGATTTTAAAGCTATAATATAGCTTATAGGTTGGAAGAACTAAAACAAGTTTTAAAATTTTGTAATAAAAAGAATGACAGTGCATTTTTCAAAGAACTGAGCTTTTGGTCTACTCTGCCCTCATTAAATAAAACAGCCACAACTGTCAGGACAAAATGTAATTGCATTGCTATTTGATATACTTTTTCAATTTCCTAATGAGAAGAATCTTTTTTATACAATATAGAAGATAAATGAAATTTAGGGAGACAACATAATTGCCCAAAATTCAAAGATGTAGGTTTTATTTCCATTCCCAGGGTTAAATATTTCTGGAAACTTGCATGAAACATTTGGGCTCTCTTGGTTCAAAGCTAAATTGAAATGTTACTGTACTCTTTGGAAGTAGCCAAATTAAACCCTCTACATAAGTTTCCTTATCATCCTCCTTTCATGCCAGGGCTTTCCTACAATATGTTTGTCAACATCCCTTAACTCAATAGCACCGATTTAATGTCAATTTAACAATAATATACCTATTTGAACATCTCTGAGATGACTTCACAGCAAATCCAAATCCAACAGACACCACAATTATAGAACACCTGATACTTGCCATACTCTGATTATTTTAACTAATTCCTGTGATGTTGGGATATCTCCACTTTATAAATGAAGTTTAAGGATATGTGCAAAGTCATTCAACTAATTTGTAGAAGCTCCAGTTCAAATCAGTTCAACTGAGTTCTTATCAATAGCATGTGAGGCCATTTTAAGATCTCTTTTATTTATCTACTCTTAGGATTAAAAATGGTTCGTATGACTTTATAATAAGTGGTGAAGTGTTCTAAGACATATCAAAAAGGTTTAAAACTTAACTGTTCTTAATTTCAATGGACCTTTATTTGACTAACCAGTTTAAATTAAATCCCCCTAATTTATATTTTATATTCGGTATACCGCAAATTTGAGCACTTACAAGAGTTTCAGTTTTACTATTGCATGTGCAATAATTTGGCTTAATTTGTCTTTCCTCAGGGATTATAAACTATTCTATGTGAGGCGAGACACTTGGTCCCCTTGCATCTCTTGTGCCTAGCTAACAAAACATAATCAAGTACTTATTGAATAATTAAATGCATTCAAGTATGAATGAATGAATGAATGAGAGACCAATAAATATATACTCAGGATCCATTACAGTGCTTAGAGTTAATTCAAGGATGCGAAATACCTCTACTTACTACTAGGAAGTATATCCCCAGAAAAAGAAAGTATGACTTCAAACATCCTTGGATAATTGTTACAGAGGATTGGTCCATTTAATTTATGCCCTTCAAAATCCTAAGACAAAATTCAAAGGGTATTGTTCATGGCTTATTTATCCTTCCAGTTAACTTCTAACTTCCTTTCTCCACAAAACTTTTTACTTGCTTGGCTTCTTTGGACCCATCTGAAAATTCCTTCTTGATCTTCATCACAGATTTCTCTTCTTCTGTTCCCTCAATAAAGGTTTTGTCCCTTGAACACCTGATCTTTTCACATCAAAAGATTTTGGTAGATTTCATTACTTACATCATATTAATTATCTTAAATAGTGTGATTACTTTCAAATCTAAGGAAGAGGATTTTACAAATGGCTCTATTCTGTTTTGACTGAAGGTCAAAATCTTCTATGAAGACCTATGTAGAGGTCTCCTCATATTCAAAAGTGATGCACTAAACCACATGGGTAGAACTTGTAGAGGTGGGCTTTAAGACACATTTTGTGACACTTAGCCCAATGTCCCCTTTTAGGCCTAGGGTGAATATTTCTTTGGAGAAGGCTTTGAAGCTCTTCAGTATTTTCTTTACTCCACATGACAGGTAATTGCTCCCTAGCACTTCAGGCATTAAATAAAGTGTCTTTGAGAGGATGACTTAATAGGGTTTGATACAAAACCTATAACAGTAAGTATTCTGAACATGATGGTACTCTCCCTGGGCTTGGTGTGTGTTCAACACTCAAGATAGACCACTGTTTCAGGTTCTTGCCTCAGAGTTTCCTGCATATATCATGCTATCTCTGAGCCTTTGTTTATGCTATTCTTTTCATGAATAATGACTGTTTCCCTTCTTCTTTACGTGGCTAAATCCTATTCATTCTTTTTTTAATAAACAAGCCAATTGTACTGACACATGTTAATAAAGCATAAATCCATCCAAAGTGTACAATCAATGGTATTTGGTATAATCACAGAGCTGTGCATTCATCACTTCAATCATTATTAGAGCATTTTCATTATTTTAATAATAATATTAATAAAAAACAAAAAACAGGCAAACAAACAAAAAAAAACCTCATCACCTCTCAATCTCTCTATGCTTCCCCTGCCGTACATAGCTGCTATTCTGTTTCCATCTCTTCAGATTATTTGTGTTTGTATTTTGTAAAAACAGTCTCATGTATGCAATATTACCCATATTTGTATTTTACATGAGGTTTCACTATGTTATGCAGTCTCATGTTAACAGTTTTTAGCTTTCCTTCTAGTAATATACATGTCCTTAGACTTTCCCTTTCAATCAGTCATACCCACAAAATAGCTCTGCTAGTCACAAACACTATGATGTGCTCTCACTATTTCCATTAATTTCCAAACATTTACAAGCGACCTTTTTTACCAATTTTATACAGGTTAACTCTCAGCTTTCCATTCTCTACCCTCGTTCTATTTTCTGATGACCTATATTCTAATTATTAAGTCCCCAGTTCAGGTACCACTTCTTCTAGGAATAGTTATTTTACCCCCTTTCTAAACAGAACCTCTTAAGCTGGGCTATTGTATTAGTCAATGTTCTGCTGAGAAACAAAACCAACAAAAAGATTTATGATAAAGGGTTGGCTCATCCAACAATGAGTGCTTGCAAATTCCACAAGCTGGAAACTCTAAAAAAAAAGTGATGCCCAAGTTCTTAATCTGAATTCCTCAGGGGAAGCTTGCTGGCTAAAAATTCTGGCAAGACTAATGCTGAAGTTGGGTCTGAATTCCTCTTCTGATCGTTGAAGTCCTTCGTTCTGGCTTTTAAGACTTTCAACTGATTGGATGAAGATACTTCCCATATTGCTCAGGGCAATCTCTTTTGTTGATTGTAGATGTGATCAACTGGTTACAGATGCGAATCCCATTTCAAAATACCTTCACATTAACAAACAGGCCAGTACTAGATCAAACAAGTAGACACCATAACCTAGCTAAGTTGTCACACAAAATTCACCACCACAGGCAGGTACCCATCTTTTGTGTTTGCATTCATTCCTTCCTGTCAAATCTCCCACCACAATATACATAAC
The DNA here is from genome assembly GCA_029593785.1 of Cabassous unicinctus. Taxonomy (NCBI): domain Eukaryota; kingdom Metazoa; phylum Chordata; class Mammalia; order Cingulata; family Chlamyphoridae; genus Cabassous; species Cabassous unicinctus. Next base: position 17,460 of record JAQZBX010017529.1, on the reverse strand, counting down.
TTTATAATGCTCTTTTTTAGTATAGCCTTTAAAGAAAATGCTTCCCCTACCTTGTTTTTCTTATTTTTCTCATTCATTCATTCATTCATTCTTGATGCTATAATCTTGGATCAAAATTGACATGGTCTGTGGGCTTATGGAGCTTCATGTGCCTGGAATTGATTCAGGAAAATCAATAGTTACATAAATACTGGTTAGTTCCGGCTCTGCAATACAGTCTGGGACCCTAGACACTCCAGCGTGGGGCATGGACATTAATCACAGATATCATATAAGTAATTGTCAACTTTATACTGAGATAAGTGTTATGAAGGAAGAAAAGTTGCACCGGGGTCCTAAGATTATAAAATAAGCAGCGGGTGGCTTCTCTGTTAAAGTAATTGTTGAGCTGAGAGCTGAAGGAAGATGAGAGGCAAGTGTGGGAAGGGAGATCTTTACAGACCAAGAAGCTGCATGTGCAAAGGTACAAAAGAAAGAGGACAGGACATCCTAAGTACGAGAGAAAGTCATTGTAGCTAGAGCTTGGAAAAGTAGCCTGCTGTGAACCATGGCAAAGTGTTAGTCCTTTGAAAGCAATAGGAAAGCATTGAAGTGTTTTAAGCAATAAGATGATATAATCAGATTTGCATTTCAAAAAGATGATTTTGGCTGCATGTGGAGAACAGATTGCAGGGAAAGCAGATGGAGAGGGTGTGGGAAGACCAGTTAGCAGGCTTTTGCAGCAATTCAAGTGAGAGTAATTATGGCTTGGATTCAGGTAGAGGCAGAGGAAATGGAAAGAAGGAAGATTCAAAATATATCTGACAACTCAACTACAGTATCTACCACAATTTCCTAGGTAGTGTTTTTTCCAGATTTCTTACCTTAACTTTTCCTAACTATGCACACCTCCCAACACAATGTCCAGTTTTATAAAATTAATCGTCGTGAAATATCGCTTTGGTCCTACTGACTACAGAAAAAATTTTACTCCTTACCCTGGCATTCAAGGATCTTTGCAGCTTGGTCTCAAACTACTTATTCAGTTTTATCTCCAACTATTCTCACATACAAGTGCTCTTGGATGAAATACCTGGCAAGTTACTGCCTCATGCCTTGTGTTTTCCTAATTTCGTTCTGTTTTACATTCTCTTTCCCTTATATAGATTTACCTCTTCCCTGTTTTTATATATCCAACTCATAAATAAATTCCACTTTAAATTCTTTCAGACTCTTCCCTCCCCCCACCAGTAATTATTCTTGCCATTTAAATTTTACATGTATTTAGTTATTTGCCTTATGTTTACCCCTTGGATTTATTAATCATTTTATGTGCCTATACACAAGTATCCCAGTTAGACTGCAGTTCTGTGAGGACAGGTTCAGTGATTTTTCTTGTGTATATTATATTATATTATATTATATTATATTATATTATATTACTATACAGCAGGAGCAGGATACATATTTGTGGGTTGATCACATTGAAACAATTTCAGACAGGAAAACTTTTTTGTTTTAAAATCTTTCCAGTAGTACATTCAAGGGTTTAATTACATCCATTGCCAAAAAATTCCTTTTCAATTTTGATCAATTTTCTCCTTATGTAGCTTCCAATCAAGATAAACCACCACATTATACTAGATTATTTTAATATTTATTTGAAACTATAAATACTTACCTTTAAAGATCTTATTGATTATATGCAAAATCAACATTTCATATTTATATTGAATTTTCTTCCTCCTATGGTCTTATTTCCTTAATCATTTGCACATTTGATTTCAAAATTGACAGTTATTGCATGTAAAAGCATTATAAACCAGAATTCACCCCATGACCTTTCTTACTGTGATTTAATGGCTTGTTTGGTATAAACTGATATAATTATGTTTGAAAATAGCAGAGGAAAACAAATGGCATGATCTTATAATGTTTACAGTGATCTGGAAGCTAAAAATATATTTCTTATTTATTTATATTTGTGGAGTATTTTCCAAATACTCCATTATAAATTGAATAGGATTTCAGTGAAAATGTTTAGTGTTTCAGAATAACAAGAGCATTTACTGCTGGAGATTTTGAGACTAGACAAAATTTAATTAGGCTGACCAAGAGGCAAGCGGATGAAGAAAATAACCCCTTGTCCATTCATTTTCCATTTGCCAGCTTCATTTCAAATACATCAACTGCTTTCTGGACCAATTATAAGTGTCTGGAAATAAATGGAGACTATTTCTATAACATTACAATGTATTCAATTGTATCATGGACTAGCTGACAGTGGGAGTGGGATCAAACAGATAACTAATTTATAAAAGGAGATACCTTTAAACAGGCATTTTCTGAAATAATTTGCTTATCACTATGTTAATTTCTACTCAGCAAATAAAACATTTTCAATCTTAGGGCAAAAGTTTGCAATAAATCCAGTCCAAATAGAAGAAATTTTTTGTTTGCTTTTTATATTTTATTAGGATCTGTGATTGGTTTGTTGCATTGGCATAATTGTTTCTGTGCCTTAAATAAGAGTTATAGGATGTAGCAGAAAGCTCACAAGCTTCAGAATAAGATATCAGCATTTGAGTCTTTTACTAGTAGTATCCATTACTTGCCTGTTCGAGCTAAGTACTTCAACTGTAAGTCCAGTTTACACATTTACAATCACAGGGTAGCTATGAATATTAAAAACAAAAACTATATATTTACAAATAGTTTAATGGTTTGTATGAATTAAGTGATTCTTAATAAATTATAGAGCCCCTTTTCCCTAGCAAATCATGTGTCTGATCCATTAAGTATTCTTTTAACTGTCATCTCAGTAACCCCTGTGACTCAGTATTAACATCATATCACATTAAGAAAAAAACACAGTATATAAAAAAGGTAATTGCAATGTGATACCAATTTAATCGGTATCTCTCAAATAATTTTAAATTTCAATCAAATTCATGACTCACAAAAATCCTTTCCTCTCTTAATTTGCCTTTTCCTCTCTTAATTTGCTCACAAGCTGACAGCTTCTGAGAAACCTCTTCTTTTCAGAATCCTTCATCCTTTCTCTCCACCAAAACTGCCCAAACTTCAGTTTATAAAGATTCCAGAGTCTCAATTCTCCTCCTGCTTCTTCAGTCTTATTTCTCTCCACTCATTCTCTAAAGCCCTTATATAAAAATAGAAAGAGTGGACTGACAAAGGCACAATTTTCTTGGGGGATCGAGAAGGGTAAATGGAGGGAAGAACAAAAAACAAAGAGGGGATTTTGATGAACACTCACATCTCAATATGTCTTTTTTGGATCCTCATCACCAGTGAATGAAGCACATCTTTTAAAATTAGTTTAGGCAACAAAGTTTGCCCTTGAGTTACCAACTTTGTCTTGAACTTCTAAATGGATTTTTATTATTAAGGTAAGTTTGAAGCTATTTAATAAATTACATTTCCTAGAAATTAAAAATTTTGAATAATTTTAATGTTAACTTCATTTAGAAATTAAGAATACATTTCCTAGATACATTTCGTTTTTTAAATTATTATTTCCAACATTGTCACCCAAAAGTGTGGCCTGTCCAGATTAATTCTATTTATAAATATTATAGTAGCTTTCCCTCTTATTTTAAGGTTTTCAGACATTTTGAGGCAATAATTCAGTACTGAATAATCTTTACTGAGCTCTTGATATGTGTTAGGAGCTGAGGCAGGTCCTGGGGATATAAAGTCAAACAAGGTAGAAACCCTATTCTTAAGGCAAGTGATAGTATATCTATGTTGTCTTAGACACTGTATAAGAGGGTACACTCTAATGTATGCCACAGGCCATTATATATCTTCCCATAGCTTGCAGAACTGTGTGGGAGAGAGTGTAAACTACAGTGTGAACTATGATCTATGCTCAATGGCAATGCCCCAGGATGCGTTTATCAATTGCAATGAATGTGCCACACTAATGAAGGATGTTGTTTATGTGGGAAGGTGTGGGAGGTGTGGGGAGTGGGGCATATGGGAATCCCTATATTTTTTTGTGTAACATTTATGTAATCAAAGTATCTTTAAAAAAAATAAAATAAAATAAAGTTCCTATTTACAAGAATGGATTAAGTTTAAGAACATTTTGCTGGTTGTATTCCTCCAAACCATCACAGTGGATTAGAAAAGACCTCTTGGAAGTGGGATTTGAGCACATACTTGAGGCAAGTGAGAGTGAGTTAGCTTTGAGGATATCTAAAGAAGAGCCTTTACATGGAGAAGAATTTGTGGCAACTCTATGGTGTATGTGAGAGTGCTGAAAGGATTGAGGGAAGGGGAAGATGAGCATAAGGATTCTGAGACAAATTTTGACTATTTCAGGTTTCTTATCCTTTTGGAATATTTGTTTAAATATACTTGTCGTTTTGGAATGTTTGTTTAATTATATTCTCTAGAATTTCAATAAAATAATTGTTCTATAGAATGACTTCAGTACTCCTTTAGAGAGTTGGTTGGTCCCCTCATGTATGAAATCCCCTCCAATGGATTTTTCTTGTGTGAATTCGAGTGCTCCAAGGTCATGTTTACTAGCTGTGAAAACTTTATTTCTATATGCATTTCTTTGTTGTTTTTATTACATATTTTTAATTCTTTTCGTTGTTTACTAATACCTGTGGTTGCAGATTTGGGCACTGTTACATCTTTTAGATGGACAGTAGAAGGAAGTTTCTAAGGTATTGGTCTGCTAAAAGGTGTTAGAACATACTATTTTTAACCGGAGGAATTTTTAAGTGATCTGATAAGCCACTGCATCTTAAGACTGCTCTGAATAAGTGAACCATCTTTTAAAAGTTTATTGGCATATGTTTCCAAAGAATTATTTTGTTTGTTTGCCATTATATATTATGTCACCAGTTTTTCAGCCTTTGTAAAACCAGTCTTCAAAAGAGTCCTGTACTAGGTTGTGCAGTGTCAGCAAATAAAAAAGTTTCATTTTAAAAAAAGTTTATTTTGCCAACCATAAGAGGATTCATCTCTAATAAACTGGTCCAAGGTCAGAAAAATAAATATTTCAACCAGCACATATGGCTGTATGGCTAGTTTGTGAAAACTGAAACCAATAAATACCTTTTCCTCTTTTGGGAAAAAGTTAAGAATGGGACCATATTTGAGATGAGAGAAGCAAGCCTATCACTTTTATTCCCCTGCAAATGCAAATATGCACTAAAGCTCATTATAAATGTATTTAAGAAGTAAAAAGTGGGAAAAGTTCCTTAGCAAAGGAATTTTAACCATATAGGATTGATACAGTGACCATATAAAATTATTATTATATAATTTAGGAATGTTATAAAACAACAGCAATTATTTTATTAAAATATTTGAAGTCATAAAACAAAAGGTACCATTTTGCCTGTACTTCTGTTTGGATAGGTGAGCAACATCCTGGGGCAGGTTTTTAATTTATAATATGGATGATGCTGAAGTATGCAATCAGATTAGCCCCATTTATGATAGCAAATCATAAGGATAAAGAGGATGCAAACTTGCCAACTATATTAAAACAAGCCATGGAGGTGATTTCCTGCCTGTCTGAATCTGATTAATTCATTGTATCTGCACGTGCACTACCCAGGCACAGAGCTTATCTTTATTTTATGAGAAAGATGTCTCCATTTAGAACAATGGTATTTCTGATGCAGTTCAAGTTCTTTTGATATTGAATTTATTATTCTGTTTGACTTTGAGAAACAAGCGGTAAAGAAACAGATTTCAGAGTGATTAAGGCCAAAATAACGAACTGCTGTCCATTTCAAACTGATTATGATAATGAATTTTGCATATCAAACAACTAATGCTAAAATTTAAATGATTTTGGATTTACCTTGATGGTCCTTTTTTTCTCTTTGAAGATCATAGGATGCTTTTGAGCAAAGAAGCCACTTTTTATATGTTGCTCTGGAAACATTTTATTTTTAATTAAGCTTGTCTTTTATCTACTTGAATCTATGCATATTTATTGTATAATATCAATTACACTACAAAGAACCTTGCTAGTCAGTTGTCTTCTCAACCAATGGTAACCCAAAACTCCCTCTGCATGCAAAAAAAGTAAACCTTGCACTTTGGTACATCATTATGGAGGAGTCATAGTTCTCCAGTAGCAACTAAATCTCCACCAGAAGGAATGAGATTCAGAGTTGAAAGTAAAAAACAAAATAAGGGGATGATGAGAGAAAGAAATGTATATTGGAGTGTTATAGGTAAAGCTTTATTAGAAAATAAAAACATCTTAGTCCTATTGAAGTATATAAAATATAAAATGGGGACATTTTTAGTATTTACATTCATTTCTTTTGAAAAAAAAAATTCAAACAATAACAAAAGGAAAAATATACAAATAAGTCCTCCCACAATTAACCTCATTCTCTGGGTTCTGTCTCTGAGGTAATCCTTAAAAGAGTTTGAGTATATCATTCCAGAAATGTTCTACACAAATGCAAATAAATACATAAATGTATGCCTATATATGATTTAAAAACAGATATACATATGCTTTAGGCAAAGTTTTGAATATTGAGTCACTTAAACATATATCTTAAATATTGTTACATATCTGCACTTAACATGGGGGCATTTTCTGGATGTTAGAATTGCCCTGCATGACATTGCAATGATGGATACAGGCCATTATACATTTTGTCATATCTATAAAATTGTGCAGGGCAGAGTGTAAACTATAATGTAAACTATAGTCCACTGTAAGTAGCAATGATTCAATATGTGGTCATCAGTTGTAACAAATGTATCACACTAATGAAAGATGTTGTTAATGTGGGAAAGTGTGGGAGGGGGAATGTGTGGGGTATATGGGAATCCCCCATATTTTTTATGTGACATTTATGTAATCTAAATCTTCTTTAAAAATTGAAAAAAAATTAAAAGTATATTTCATCCTTTTTTGTTTTGCTTTGCTTTAATTTTATTTACTTGAATAGGTAATGTCATAAAATTCAAAAGTCAAAAAATTATAAATCTTAAATTAGATGGCCTGAGGATTCCTGTCCTTAAGACAACCAGTCCCATTAATTAGCAGCAATCACTAGCCAATTACTTTCATATCTTTCCAGAGATAATACAGATATTCCATTTAATTACAAGCGCATATAACCCCCCACCTCCACACACACACACACACACACACACACACACACACACACACAGAGGCATACTAAAGGCTGTACAATATACAAACTGATCTGCACTTTTAAACACAAAACAAAATTTGTCTTGGAGATTATTCTATTTCAGCTTATATAGATCTGCTTCATATTTTTTTGCAGCTGCATGTTATTCCCTGGTATATATAAACAAAAATAATTTTTCCAGGTTCTCTTTGATGATATGTTAAAGATATTAGATTATTTCCCATATTTTGCTATTGTAGACAAGGTTATAGTGCATGTATTAAAGTATACAACAGACCATATGTAAGAGTATATATTAAGACATAATCCTAGAATTGACTTGCTGGAAGGTTTATGCAAATACAGTTTTGATAGGTGATACTAAATTGTCTCCACAGTTGCTGTGTACAAATTTACATTTCTACCAGTAATGTACTAGGATGCTTGTTCCCCCACACCCTTTCCAACATAGTGTCTAAAAATACATAGTATCTAAAAAAAAATTATATATATTTATATTGCTTCATTTCCATCCCAAGTTAAATGATTTTTAAAATGCTACCCCATAAAAATAAACAAAAAGAATAATAAAAAAAGACAACTAAAAAAATGTCCCTTGTGGTATTATTTTGTATCTCTATTTCTATAAGTGAGGTTGAGCATCTATTCATATTTTTAGGCCAATTGTGTTTCCATTTCTTTGACCTCTCATCCAATATTTTCCCACTTTTCTGTTAGAATGTTGGTCTTTTTCTTATTGATTTGGTAGAGACTTTATATATTGCAGAAATTAACTATGATGTAACTATATATATTTATTTACTAGTGTCATATGTTTTTGACATTGCTTATTGTATTTTTTCCAGTCATACATTTTTAATTCAATACAATTTATTAACATTTATTTTATGATGGTTGGGTTTTGGATCATTGAATGCATCTGAAATGTAATTTGTAATAAAATGTGATGTAGGGATACATTCTTTTTCCCAAATGACAATAAGTTGTTTCAAAACCATTCATAGAATAATTAATTTTATTAACATGAATTTGAAATGTCAGCTTTATCATATTTAAAGTTTTCAGATGTATTGATCTACCTCTGGATTTCTATTTTATTACTTTGAAATTTCAGTCCTTCCATGAGCCAATACCCCATTTATTTATACTGGCTTAATAAAACCTCTTAATATTTGGTAAACTTGGACCCATAATACATTTTCAGAATTTTCCTGGCTTTTCTTGTATGTATATTTTTTCCGTAAGAACTTTTTATTTGTCTCATCTAGTTGAAAAATTAATAGAAATTCAGATATAGATAATAATATAAACATAGATATTGATATTTGGGAATATTGAATTATATTAATTTCATTTGTCCCATTATATCACTGTATTTGATATATACAGTGTTCATTTAAAGTGTGCACTTAATATGGGGAATGTTTTATGGCATCATAACTTTTTGTTTCATACAATTACAGAAAAATAAAAACTTTTATGAGAATAATAGCAATTCCCTATATTACTTATATGCATATGCTCAATAAACAATGTGTACAGCTTTTGTTATTCTTTTTTCTATTTTTGTTGTTTATATTTGTTCAGATTACATTTATTTAAATTTAATTTCATGTCTTTTGAATCTAACAATAAAAATGAGGCTATATTTTGTATGTCTCTTTTTTAAGGTTAATTGTTTTTTATATTGAGGTATAATTTACATATTGTACAATACATCTATTACTGCTTAATGATTTTTAGTGAATTTGTACAGTTTTGCAATCATCATCAAAATCTAGTTTTAGAACACTTCCATGACGTGAAAACGTTCCCTTGTACCCAAATGCAGTCAATCCCTGTTTCCATCCCCAGCACTAAGCAAGCACTGGTCTACTTTTCATTCTCTACAGTTTTGTCTTCTCTAAATATTTCATATAAAAGAAAACATACCATATTAAGTCTTCTGTATTTGAGTTCTTTCATTTAGCATAATGTTTTTGAGTTTCACACGTGCTGTAGTATTCATTGGCAGGGTAGCTTTTTCCTTTTTTATGCTGAATAATATTTCAATATATGAATATAACATTTTTGCTTATTCATTCACCAGTTGTTGGGTATTATGAATAAAGCTTCAATAAATATTCACATAAACATTTTAATTTCTCCTGGGTATAAACCTAGGAATGAAATTGCTGCATCATATGATAAGAGTATGTTTAATTTCCCAAGAGAATGCCAAACTGTTTTCCAAAGTGGCTGCATCATTTACTTTCCCACCAACAATGTATGAAATTCTACTATAGAGGATGGTTGCTTAGACTAAGGTGGTAGAAATGGAGTCATAAAAAGACAATGAATGAGAGATATTTTATTGGATATGATTATCTGCTGATATTGGCCTAACACTTTATCTCATTTAATTCATATACCTCTGTTGAATAGTTCTTATCTTCAATTTACAGAGGAGAAAACTGACTCTGAAGTCATCTGAAAGAGGCTATGAAAGTTTCCCAAGATCATTTAACAAGAGCTTGAACCGAGTTTTGAACCCTAAACAGGCTATGTTTTATCCTGTTTTATTTATGAGTATCCAAAGGTAATTATTTACAACAAAATAAAACAATGTATTGAGAGGAAAGAGATGTAAACACAAATTATCCATGACAACCCAATATGAACACTGAATTACTTGAATATGTATTTCTACACGAACTCCTTTTCTTCTTATTTTTTTCTGTGCCAATATGTCTTTTCTATCATATCAAGTTTTATAGCTTCAATTTTTTTCCCTACGATTTTATTATAAACTATTTCCTACATCATTAAAATTTGTTAAGGAACTCAAAAAATAGAAGAAAAAAAATTCATAAAAACAAAATTTGAAATAAAGGAAGAACTAAATTTTTGTATCTAAAAGCTAAATCATATTTCAGAAAATGTTGATTCAAAATACTTAACATGATAGCATCTATATAAATTTTTGCAAATATTGCAATTCAAGTGAAAACAACTTTTTAAGCAGAAAAGACTTGGGACCTATAAAAAGAAAAAAAAATGTCTAATTGGTCTTAAATTTTTAAAAAGAAATATTCAATGACAGAAGACAATTGAGATAGATTTGAATGAAAGTATGAACCATGATAGAATTATTGTAAGCTAATATATCATTCAATTGCAGAAATAACTGATATGCATTCTAAAATGTGAAAGAACTAGTGTAATAATGCACTCATGACTCTGTTTAGGAGGAAATTCAGATGAACAATGAATTTAAATAAAGAAGTCAGTAATGAAGTCTTAAAAAAGGACTGGTCATGAATATTTAATCTACTTAAGTCTAAACAATTGTAGGGAAAAAATAGTTGCAAAATGGAATGCAAATTCAGTAAAACTTGACAATGTAAAAACAATCACAAAACATAAAAATCAGAATGGAAAAATTTTTGGTGAGATTGTGTGCATATTACCGAATGTGTCATAAAAGAAAGTCAATATATACTATCAGCATTTGAAATATGTAATAAAAAACATTTTTCTCTTTGTATCTATCTATCTATGTAGATACCTTTCTGGAATATTAATTATTTTTGCCTGTGAATGGTTTATTTTGTTCTTCTTTGGAATTCGCTACATAGATTAACTTTGTACAATGAGCTGTATTATTTTTGAAAATGTTATTATTTTGTTAAAACAGAGATTAAAATTTTAAAAAAAATTGAAAGTAGAATTTTTAATAACTCCATAGCCGTTGTCAAAAGAATGAACCATGTTTTATTTAGCCAATAGACTATGGTATACAATTTATGCTATTTTAAATTTACATGTGTTTATTCATTCATTTATAAATTATTTCAGTATAGTTGAGGGAATATTCACTGTGCTAGTCAGTGATTGCCACAATAATGAAACAACCCACCCCAAAACTGATAGGTTTACAAGTAAACCATGTTTTGCTTTTTCCGTTCACAAGTCTCTGGGTTGGCTCTGATTCTGCCGAGCTTGGCTACAGGTTGTGGAATGAATCCAATTTTGCTCCAAGCATTTCTCATTCTCTGGCTTTCCAGTGCATGTTCTTTTCATAGCGAATAATGGACAGCAAGAGTAAGACAACAAGCTGAATTATGCAATGCCTATTAAGGCCTTGGCTTAATAATGGCTCATATTTCATTAGCCTAAACAAGTCATATGACCAAACCCAACACAATGGAGCTGGAAAATACCATACAATGAATTGGCTTAACAACAGGAATTATTGGTTCATGATTTCAGAGGCTAGAAGGCTTGATTCTTCCAGGAGTTCATATCTTCTGGCTGACTGGCAATCTTTGGGGTTCCATGGCTTTTCCATCATATGGCAATGCACATAGTGGCATCTTCACATTTTTCTGCCAGTTTCCATTGATTTCCAGCTTCTGGCTGATCCCCTGTGGCTTCTCCTTCTGTGTCCAATTTCGTTTGCTATTAAGGACTTCAGCCAAATTTGATTAAGATCTACCTGCATTAATTTGGACATACTTTACTTAATAACATCTTCAAAGGTCCTATTTTCAAATGGGTTCACACCCACAGGATCAGGGATTGGGACCTGAACATCCCTTTGGTGAGGACATGAGTCAATCCCCAACACTAAAATACTTCTAATTTTAGCATTCAGCATGTTTTGAACATCAAGGATTTTTTCTAAGAAAATGGAGTTTCTAACAAATTTGCAACCATCATTTAAAAATATTTTAATTCATAACTATCTTGATTCATTTGATTAACTGAATATTTTGCATTTATTTTGAAGATTTGAAGCATGCTAAGTGACTGAAATGAGATCACTCAATGCATGTACTTCATCTAAGCTGGAATAAGAACCATGAACTGCCTTTGGAGAAACTGAAAGTAAATTAAAACACAGCTAAAATTTGGGGGAAAAAAGAGTCTTAAAAAACCATTAGTTGTATTCCATGAAGACACAATTATAAAACTTTTATAGATAATTAATGGAAGGACATTTTAAATTTGGGGAGAGATATGTATTATGTGTGGTGAGCATTAAGTGAGTCTTTGGTAACTCTTCAATTTCACTGTTTAAAATATGCAAATTTCAAATTCACACAAAATTCAAATGTACCATCTTTAGTAAGCATGTTGTGACCTGCACAATTGCCAGTATGTGTCAGATACTAGTTCACCTTTGTTTTATATGTGAATCCTAAGACTAGATTTCCTTTTAAATTGATTTAGGTTCATTAAGGCTCCTTAAACATTTATTGTTAAAAGATAATTCTTCAATTATCCAGATTATTTTTAATCTCCTCAAAACTACCACCCCCAAATGAAACCATCAATCAATGATCTAACAAACAAATTGAAACATCAACAGAAAAGCAATACCAAGCAATAAATTTCTTCCCCTTTGTTCCTTTCTCATCCAGGCTCTATCATTCCTTTGGAAGTGTTTGTGGTGGAATCCATCTCATCTACTCTTGATAATGATACGAACCCCAAGAACCATTGCTATAACACAGGAAGTATTCTCCTTTTTTCTCAGGGTTCCTTTTTATCTGATGTTTATTTCATACAGGACACCTAGCCAGCCCATAATGTTCTATTTCTTTATCTATAAGGCAAACTTCTTTAACTCCTTTTCCCCACCATGACACTCCTCTCCCTAAACATCCTCTCCACCTTCAAAAAACTGTATTGATATACTTTTATGATTACAGGACAGAAGGCATAGAAGAATTTTGTCACTTGATATTTAATTGTGTATATCACATCTCTTTATATGTATGATTATAAAAATAACTTAATTTTCTCAACCTGAGTTCATAATGTCTCTATTTATACATTAAAAAAACAGACGTGTCTTTGAGACCTCCCTGCATTCAAATTTATAAGATAAACGTAAACATCTTATTGACAACTTCTACTCAAACTTAACACTTCTTTAAAGTTTAAACTTTTTCTAACATATCTTCCTGTTTAGTCAAACCCAGATAAACATATAGGCATATGCATATATTACATGTATTTTTTGAAGTCGTTGGCATTTATATTGGATTAATTCATGCTATGATAAAATAATGCATGTAGTGAGAATTCCTTACCACCCTTTTAAGATGCAGACTCTCCTCTTCCCATCTCATCATATAAATGATCTGATAAAGTAAAGAACCTCCAGTATATGTCTTCCCAGAAGTTTTCACTTCCATTCAAATGTTTCTTTTCAACATCTGTTTGAAATGTGTTTTGTTTTCTTTCTTCGTTTTTTTTTTTTTACATTTTGTTAACTTTGCTGCAGGGTTTTCTGAAGACCACAAAAGGTAACATAGCTCAGTAATTCTTTCTCAGCAGTTATAAATATTGGTTCTTCAATTAAGTCTCCACTAGGAATTATTGAGTCACTTGCAGTTATTGGGTTTGTGTTTCTTGTCAAGTCAGAACTCACATTTCCAAATTAAAGGAGCGGGCTGTATTTACTATGCATTTTGCTTCCTTCAAAAAAAAAAAAAAAACGTAAAAAATATGAAAATATAAAAAACTCTATAATCCTAAGATAATAGATTTTAAATTCTTTTTATACAGAAAAAAATATGAATTTGAAATCTGTTTGTATATTTATTTTCATTCTTTCTTATAATAATGAGCTTTCCCAAGGGAAGTGCTTGTGCCAAAGCCCTAAATCAAATTCTTTTACTCACATTTCAATTTTCCTATAGATTTTTAATATCTTATAACCTATTTAGAATCCCTCACTTTCATTTAACTTTGCTCATTTCCCACAGTCCTCTCTCTGTGACAAGTTTGTGCTCCTTTTGATCACGGTTTGTAGTAAAATTTTAAAAACAAGATATACTGCATAGCCACCATTTTTTCTTTAGAGAGATACATTTAGCATAGCTTTGTCAGTTTCATTAGTTCTTTTGCAAATTTTGTTTTATTTTATTAATAATATTCACAACATAAATTCTTAAATTGTACTATGCTTCAAGATTACTGTACAGTTTCATTTCCTATATTTCTTTAAACTTAATTATAATTCAGTTTATAATTTCATGAAATGAACTTGTGTTCTTTTAATAGTTTTTCAGACTGATTTTTCACTTGTGCAGTTTTGTTTTAACTTATTTATCTTACTAAATAATCATCTTCTTTTATTACAATATTTTCCTTCCAGTTGATATTAATTTGGTTAAAGTGCACAATTTTATTATGCATTGCTATTGAAAAGGGCATCATTACAGCCATTATAAAGCTTTCTTTTTCGTGGGACTACTTGTAGCTAATAGTTTTTTTTTTGGACTCTTTCTGATTCATTTATTTCAGTGGTACTTTAAAATATATTTTAATGTAAATTTTTGTTTGTAAAAATCTTGGTCAGTTTTTGTATTGACAAAATATACATTGATTTTTAATATTGGTAGTTATATTTATTCAATTTTAAAGACTATTTCACTGTCTTCTGGTTTACATTGTTAATAATTATGAGTCAATCTGTTATTTTTTAAAAAATATCAACTCATTTCTCTTTGAATAGCTGTTTTTAAATTCCATTCTTTAACTTTGGTAATCTACAATTTTACTTTGTGTTTGTCTGTGGGTTTTTAAAAAATTATCCTGTTTCAAATTTATTTGTACAACTTGAATTTTATGAATATATAATTAACAAATTCTTGAAATTTGTTAGCCAATGTATTTTTAAATATTGCAATAATCCAGTCTCTCTATACTCTTTGCTTAAATTCATATAAGATGCATATGTTAGACATTCTTATTCTATTCTCTTTTAAATTGTTTCTTTTAGGATGTTTTTTATTGCCCTGTATCTTTGTGTTACAATCTGGGCAGTTTTCAAAGATCTGTTTTGTAGTTCACTAATTTTCTTTTCAGTTATATGAAATCTGATATTTAATTGTTTATTGATATTTTAATTCCAATAATTTTATATATTGCCATATGGAGAGGCATAGATGTCCTATTTGTGTTTCTTTTGTATTTTTTTCAAGTCCATCTTATTTATTTATAGTTTTGTGTCCTTTGTTTATTTGTATTATATATTTAGTTTAAATATTTTAAATATCATTATTATATTCTTTGTATCAAATCATTAAAAATATAACATTGTACAGTGTCTGTGATGTTTATTATTTATATTGATATACTATAGTTGAAAATAAATCATTGTACAAGGAAAAGAACATCAATCTAGGACTCAAATTACTTTATTATATACAATGTCAAACACAATAAAAATAATGAGACTCAATTTATTATTATAATAAAAATAAAAAGCTAATATGTTAGAAAATTAAGAGAAACAAAAGAAACTTTAATGAGTCTCATAGGGAATCAGATAATATAATTATCAGATAAGACTTTTAATAACTTTGCTTAATGTGTTCAAGGGAGTAAAATTAAAAATGAGAATTTCAGCAAAGAATTAAGAAATATAATTTGAAACAAATAGATATTCTAGAACTGAGAAAAGATTAACTGTAAGGTTAAGAGCATATCTTTAACCCTTTCTTATGCCTACTCTTTAATTAAAATAATCCATCTGATCAGTAATGATTTAGCATGACTACTGTTGAACAAGATTTTGAGTTTTTTTACCTCATAAAATTATGAGTTGGCATATTGTTATCTGCTGTAATTCATTCCAATAAGATGTGAAGAATTCCGAAATAAGAATTTGATTATCTAGAAAGAATTATGGTCTAAATGGAAATTAAATAACTAAACCCATAATTTATTTCATTCTTAGAGATTATTATGTCCAATAGTTAGAGCTGTAATATAAAAATTGGAATTATGTTATAGTTAATTTATATTATATTAGAATAATTTATATTTATAAATGTTTGTTGCTATACTATCTATTTCTTATAATTAATTATATTAAATCTAACCTGGCCTTGCACTCACTTTTAAAATTTGTAATTTCTTTCAATCTATTTTCCTATTTATTTTACAATTTTACAATAAAGGTCTTTTTAACAGCTAAAAAAAAGTCATTGTTATACACTTTGGATAGATCATATGGTATGTGAATATATCTCAAAAAACTGCTTAATAAACAAATTAATAATTGTGCAAGAATAGCCAGAAATAGCAGCTACGCACAGCAGGGGAAACAGAGAAAGAGATTGAGAGGTGAGGAATTTTCTTGTTTGTTTGTTTGTCTGTTTTTTATTATTATTATTATTGAAATAATGAAAATGTTTTAACAATGATTGAAGTGATAAACACACAACTATGTGATTATAACAAACACCACTGATTGTACACTTTACATAAATTATTATGCTTTATTAATATGTATCAATAAAATTGATTTGTTTAAAAAAAATATGGTGGGTTGGGGGAAGAATACACCAAGTGTAAGATAGGGACTATAGTAGTAGTAATATTTTGATGATGGTTTTGCATAGTTTGTCCAAATGTATCACAACAATGCAAGGTGCTTGTGATAGTTAGGCTAATGTGTCAACTCGGCCAGGTAATTGTGCCCAGTAGTTTGGTCAAGCAAGCACTGGGCTAATTGTAATAGAAGGACATTTATGGACTTTAGTCACCAGTGAGTTTACTGCATAGGTAGCTGATTACATCTACATCAATTAGGGAAATTGCTGTCAGCAATGAGTGACACTTTATCCAATCAGTTGAATGCCTTAAAAGGGGAAGTGATTTCAGCTTTCAGGGAGAATTTCCCAGCTCCTCTTTGGACAACCAACATCTCCCGGAAACTCATCAAGGCCCTTCATTGGACTTTCATCGGAGCCCCTGGTTTGCAGCCTCCCTGCAGAACCTGGACTTGTGCATCCCCACTGTCATGTGAGGGAATCTTACAAAATCTCATACTATTGACAGATATCTCCTGTTGATTCTATTTTCCTAGATAATCCTGACTAATACAGTTTTGGTGGAGGGGTGATGTATGGGATCCCTGTATGATATTATGCATGCTTGTTTTGTGAGTTCACAAATTTTACTTTATACTTACTGTTTATGTATGTTCATGTATGAATGATATACTTCAATAAAAAAGTTTTTAAAAAACCAAAACCAAAACCAAAACCAAAACAAAACAAAACAAAACAAGCAATCAAACAAAAAAAGCAGATTAGACAATGCTGAAAGACAGAACAGAAGAAAATACCCAGCAAGAGGCACAGAAATACAAAAGAATGGAAAATAGAAAGGCAAGAATAAGAAAGTAAGGGTTGCAGAATGAAGGTTTAATATTCATGTACTTGGAGTCCTAGAAAGGGAGGAGAGAGAGAAAGAATATGACAGAATCAATATTTGAGAAGATAATGGCTGGGAACTTTCC
>JAQZBX010017528.1:9961-35570 GCA_029593785.1 Cabassous unicinctus | reverse complement strand
GGGTTGAAAGTACAGAGGTGGGAATGCTCTTATGGTAATATAACAAGGAAGGGTCACTGGTTTAGGGTGTTGGTTGTTGGTTGGGGGGGAATTCAGGACAGGGTGCACCTGTAGCAGGCTTCTAGGGAGTGTGTGAGTGTTCATTCTGTCATAATGTGTAGTATCACTCAGTGGAGACCCACATAATGAGTGGGAAGGTGTTGGACTCCCATCTGTGGGAGGACCGATTTGTTCAGCAATAGACAGACAGGAGTCTCTCAAGAGCAAGGGCACTTCCTAATAGGGGAGGACAAACCAGTGTCAAGACCTCTTGTTGCATGTACCTATGAATCTTGTCATCCAAGGTGTCAAGCCAGGGTGTTGTCATGAGCACCTGGAGGATGGTGTGGGAGGAATAGACTAGATCAAAGAGGGAGTATTTAGTGGTCAATGGAAATGTTCTTCTTTAACATACACTGATGGGCACAGAACATGGTAAATATCATCAAAATTTATCAAAGTGTATGATCTAAAATGTAAACCATAATGTAAACCATTGACAATGTTTAGTAGCTATGTTTCACTTTTTATGTATCAATTATAACAATGCTAACATCCACATAGAAAAAGGTATTAATATGGGGGGAGGAAAGGGGCAGGATGTTGGGTATATTAAAGTCTCCTGTATTCTGTGTGTGACATTGCTGTGACCTAAAACTTCTTTGAAAATAAAATGAAAAATAGTGAGACACTGGGGAATGAGAGGGGGAAGTTTCCACTCTACAGACTACACAGCAGATATTGCAGTGATGAAAGGCATAAGGTCAAAAAATTTTTTATATATATTTCATTTTTTTGATATCTCAATCTCTTAATTTTATTTTTTTTTAATTTATGTATTTTATATCTTACATTTAAACTTGTCATTATTATTTCATTTTCCTATTAATTGTATTCAGCTATTGTAATGGCTTCAACTTTGAAGAAACTTTGGATCACAGAAGGGTTACAACTGGGGCAGGGGAGGATCGTTGGTGTGGGGTGTCATGGATGGGGGATGCATGGGAGGAAGTTCACCTGAGCATAAATAAAATGTATATAAAAATGTGCAAATTTTCATGGAGCATTGTTGCAGTGGGTGGAGAATCACTCAATAAATGAGACAATACTTAATTCCTATCCTGGAGAGCTCTGCCACATTCTCTAAGGGAGCAGCAACATTCCTACAAATGCAGGGCCATTGACTGGTGAAATAAGATTATCCTCTGATGAGCGCATGATATTGATGACTAGCCTTATGAGCCTTTGCTCTTGAAATTGAAACTTAACCTATTGTTATGGGGTACCTAAGGGTTGCCTCCTGAGAGCCTCGTTGTTGCTCAGATGTTGCCTCTATCTAAGTGAAACTCAGCATATGAATGCCTTACCTCCCTCACAGGATGGGACATGACTCCTGGGGATGAGCTTCCCAGGCTCCGAGGGATTGCTACCAAGCACCAACTGGTAATGCAACTGGAAAAAGACCTTGAATTAAAGGGGGAAAAGATTAAGACAAATGAGTCTATATGGCTAAGAGACTTCAAAATGAGTCAGGAAGTCATCCCAGAGGTAACACTTATGCACATCTCAGTAGGATCTCATAGAATTCCATGGTGGATATAACCCCAAATAGTGGGGATCCTGAGTGATCTGGAGACACCCAGGTCCTATATCAGGCAGAGAGTTCCATAATTTGTTGCCTTGCCAGTGGGCCTTACTTTGGAGTTTGTGCTCATGAGAGTGACAGAGATGGACTCAACTATGTCTTCCCTGCACATGGCTCATCTGTCACTTATATTCAAAACTATACTTGGTGCTGGAGTTGTAGGTGTAGGTCCAGAGACTTGAGTCTGTGGGCTGTCCATGTGCCAGTTGGGCCCAGAACCTCAGTGGAGCAGCAGCTCCTATTGTACAGTGCATTTTACTCACCTAGAACAACTGACGGCATGATGATGATGGACAATGGCTATCCCAGGGAATGGAGAGTCTGCAGCTGCAGGCAGGATAATAGCATCCATCTTCCCCATGGGATATAAGCCCCCTCTCTATTGGAGGTGGAGTGGACATCACCACCCAGACTCCTCAGGATGGGGGAAAGAGCTATGTATTAAAGTGGACTTACTGGTATTCTACTATAGACATATTATGGGTCAAGCAATGGATGACATTACAACATTGATGTGGAGCCAGTGGGCACTAGAGGCTCTCGGGGCAGGTAGAGGGGAAACAGTTGTAATACAGGGTCTTTTTTGGAACTTGGGAATTTTCTTGAGTGACGTTGCAACAGCAGATATAGGCCATTTTATATCATCATATAACATGCGGAACTCTGTGGGAGCGAGTGTGCTCTACAATATAATCTATGTTCCAAGCTTAATGACAAAGCACCAGGATGTGTTTATCAATTGCAATTAATGTTCCACACTAATGAAGGATGATTATGTGGGAGGTTGTGGGAAGTGTGGGAGGTTGGGCCTATTGGAATCCCTATATTTTTTGTGTAACATTTATGTGATCTAATTGTGTTTTAAGAAAAATTGAAAAATTTTTAAAAAGTATTTATGCTTCTCCATTAGAGATTCACAAATTTAAATAGAAAATCTCCATCATCTACAAAACGGTAAAAAAAAATGTAAATAAAGTGATGGATTTCTTAACAGAGGAAAATGTTAAGAAAACTTCCTACATCATTTCAGGTATGTGAAAGACATAGAACAGAGTGAACATCACATTCAATGTTGAAATGTTAGAAACATTCCAATTAAAATCTGCACCAAGTCATGTATCTCAATTATCACTATTTCTACTCATCATTGCCTGGAGGTACTATAGAGGATATTATGATAAACAGAAGAGATAAATATCCAAGAATTGGAAAAAAAAAACAAACTACAGTCTTATTCACAGGTGATGTGAATGTTGATATCAAAAATGAACTCATAGTTATATTATAATTATGTAGGGATTATTTGAAGTTTTTAGAAACAGGGTTAACATAAAAAAAGTAAATTTCATTTCTATATACTATGAGACACAGAAAATAAGTCTTGGGTAAAATACAATTTAAAATAGAAAGCAAACATATAAAAGAGAAAGAAATAAATCTCATAAAATATAAGAAAATTATAAATTTTTTGAGAGTCATTGTAAAAGACAAGCAAATGGGGAGATGTAACTTATTCTTAGGGAATTATAATATCATATAGATGGCATTTTCTCTAATCTTGATTATAGATTCAATGCAATTAATGAATATCCCAGCAGTATTTTTCATGGAATTCCTCAAGCATATTCTAAATGTATGTGAAATACAAAAGAGCATGAAAACATGACAGATCTGAAGGATAAAAAGAAGGAAGGGAGATTGGCCTTTGCAGATAGCATCTTTTGTTATATACTATAAGAATGAAAAAAATGTGATATAACCAGATGTTTAGAAAAATGTTATCCAAGTAAACAAATAGAGGTCAGGAATAAATCATCTCCTGCATAACTTCATGCATGAAAATTTATACATGATAGAAGAAATTGTAGTTTAGTAGTGAAATACTGACTGGGCATTTATTGGTGCTGGAAAACCAATTTTCCATAAAGGAAAGAAAAATGAAATTGTATCTTTATCTCACATGATATAAAAAATTCATTTCAAGACCGAGTATATAATTAAAGATAAAATGCAAATTTATATTATTATATGAAATTATGATTAAATATATTTATCCTGTTAATATTGAGAGAGATTCCTTCAATATGGCAAAAGATAAACATAAAGAAAAATTTGAAATTTTATTATATTAAAATTAAGAAATTTATTAAAAATCTATCATAATTTGAAGGAAAAAATCACTAAATGGGAAGAGGATATATAAAAAGTTTTTCACTTACATAGCATTCATGACCAAATATATATTCATATAAAAAACTCCTTTGTCTTAATAAGAAAAAGTAAACAATCCTTTAGAAAAAATATATACAAAAAACAGCAATATCCATATAATTGAAGAGAAAGCCAAAATTGCCTGTAAGAATATGAAAATATTGTCAGGAAAATGCATACTAAAATCACGTCAGAATATTTTAACCAATCTTCTGACAGAATCTAAAGTTGAAAAAAATCATGTGTTGGCAAGAATGTGGGACTATGGGCCCTCTCATGCATTACTTTAATTCAGGGGTTCTTAACTTTTTTGTTCCACTGACCTCTTTGCCAGTCCGTTGAAAACCTTGGACCCCTTACTAAGTCCACCCTATACTGTGTATTATTTGATTAATATATCACACCCACACCAGTATGTCCCCGCAAGAATAATGTTTTATTGAATTTCAATTCAAGTCCATGGACCTCTTATTAGAAACACTGCTTTGGAGAGTGTTAATTTTTGCCAACTATTTTGATAGGTATTGACTATTAAATTGAATATAGGCATTTCCTATAACAGTGATTCAAGTGCTAATGATATGTCATGAAAAACTCTTGTACATTTACACCAAGTGATGATTTCAACAATGTTCACAGAAATCTGGTTTTTATTATGAAAAGAAAAAAGAAAAATAGGACAAATCACTTGCTCAAAAATAGAATCATGGGTAAATTGTATGCTCTTCATATGATAAAACACTACATAAAGGAAAAGGAATGAACCAAACATATACTTCAGGTATATAAAACTCAAAATTATACTTCTGAGCAAAAGAGATCATTCACAGAAGTTTCAAAGTAAATCTTGGTAAAAAGACATACATATATGTATATATGAAGAAGTTACCTCTATAGTCAGAGTGAGGAGATAGTTTGGAGAAGGGGTGTCAAGTCACTTGAAAGTTACTGGTGATGTTTTATTTGTTAAACAGTTTGGAGTTAAGGAGTTAATTTTATTTTGACTATATATATGTATAAGTATATAGGTACATATGTGAATATATAAATATGGTTACATATATGCACACACAAAAGCACACTCATTTAAAATTACTATTTTATTCAATATGTATTTTTTCAAATACAATTATAAAACTCAATGATGTATTGAAGAGCAGATATTGTGCTGAAAAAAATAGGGGTAAGCATCACCTGGAAAATTTCCCTGGAGTCAATCCAAAAGGTTTAAAAAATGAAGATGTTTTATGTAAGAAGGAGTAAATGCAAGAATTAGTATATCTGTATGAAGGGAATTCCATAAGTTGAAAAGCAGTAATTCAATAAATAATTTCAGGAAATAAACTTGAGTTTAAGAAAGTGGAGAAGGGTCTTAGTTTTCTGCCTATGTGTCAAATAACACACATTAGATTGGCTAAAACAACAGAAATTTCTTGAGTAATAGTTTCAAGAGCCTAGACAGATTTCTTCCTCCCAGGCTGGGTAACATTCTGGCTGACATGAAATAATTGGGTTCCTGTTATATAGCAATGCACGTTGCTGGATTCTCTCCTTTCTCTTCCATGTTCTGTGTTCTGGCCTCTAGCACATCCCATGAAATTTTCGTTTGTAATTAGTCTAATAACAGGATTAAGACTAATGCTGAATCATTTGTCCATGCACTAAATAAAGTGATATTTTCAAAATATCTTATTTACAGTGGATTCACAGTTAGAGGAAAAGAATTAAGATAAGAATATGCCCCCCAAGGTATATAATTCCAGCAAACACCAAAAGCAACAATCAACTGAATGAGAAAATATCCTTGAATTTAAGAAAGACATAATTATTCAGGTAAGCATTCATTGTCATTGATATCCACTGTCATTCAAAATAGTTGCAAATGGCACAAAACCTAATATACATTAGTAAAATGTATGAATGTTTAGACATGAAAACTATGGAGTTTCTCCTGGGGTTGTCCTGAGACCTGAACCTTGACCTTGTCCAAGAAGAAATTATGTATAGTGAATAGGGTCTTATGTAAGTGAGGTGATTAATAGGATTTTAACTCAGCTTGAACAAACAGACAAAGTGTATACAATTCGGGAAGGTATACTTGAAGTGGACCTACTCTGCAGCTGGCAGAATCCACACAATGGTTCCCTGACATATGGAGTATAGACAAATTTCTAGGAAAAGCCAATTGGAAGCCAGCAAACTGCATTTACTAGCAAAATAGTAAATTAAAAGCAATAACACATTTGTAGTTGAATTGCAGAGATTTGTGACCCCATCAAGGATTTGAAGGATGCAAGGGTGATCATCCCCACCAGTGGTTGATTGAGATTAATTTATGATTCCCCAAAAAAGAAAGATTGTTTGTAAACTAATCTATTTGTCTGGGTGTGATAACCTTTGATTATATTAAATTCAGTTGAGGGAACCTTGATTAGATTACCTGTAAAGATTGTTTGAGGGCTTTTTTATTTGACCATGTCAGTGAGGCGTGACTCATGTTGAGTCCTGCCCGCTTGGTGCTTGGTGGGTCTGATAAAAAATGACACACAGACAGACAGACACACAGGGAAGAGAGAACTCTATCATTTTTTATCTGGCCATGTAACAGAAAGAAGTCCCAAACAGCTAGAGCCCCAGGGAGAGATGACCTATTTTGCTTGATACCTTACACCTGACCTTGGGAAGAGAGCCAAGACTGATATAGGAATCCCTGAAAAAACAAGCCTGCAGCTGAAATCAGGAAGAAGTGTAGCAGTTGATCCTGAGAGAGGAAACCAGAGGGGAAGGCGGAAACCTCACAGAGACTGCCCACCACCTTGCTTCAACATGTGCCAACTGACATTGGTGAGAAAGTACCTCTTGTGGTAAATTGAGTTGGAAATTCCCTGGCCTTGGGGCTATAAGATTTTACCCCAAATAAATATCCTTTATAAAAGCCAATGGATTTCTGGTACTTTGCATTGGCAGCCCTTTGGCAGACTAATACACCACCATATCACCATTCAACTATCCTATACAGCCTGCAAAAAAAGAAAATACTGTTGGAGTATGGTAGTAGATAATTCTGAACGTAACCAGTTGGTGACTAAAACTGCAGCTTCTGTTCCATATGTGGTATTTTATCATTACTTGAGAAAATTAACACAATGTATGGTACCTGGTGTGCAGGTATTGACATAGCAATGACTTTTGTCTCAATGTACCTTAGTTAAGACAGAAAGAAACAGTTTTCTTTCATCTGGCAATATATCTCCCTGTCCTACCTCAGAGATATAACAGCTACCCAGCCCTATATCACAATCTATTTCTCAAGAAATTTGATCACCTTTCCCTTCCTCAAGACATCACCCTTGTACATTGGTTACATTATATTGATTGGACCTAGTGACAAGAGGTAGTAAATACTTTATGATAATTGGTAAGAAATGTCCAATCAGAGGATGGGAAATAAATACAACAAAATTCAGGTGAAATTTCTAGGGCCCAGGGTTGTGGGGCAAGGTGAGATAACCCTTGTAATATGAAGGAAAAGGTGTTGCCTCTGGCCATCCCTACAACCATAAAAGAGGCACAGCACCTAGTTGCCCTCTTTGAATTTTGGAGGCAATATATCCCTCATTTTGGTGTGCTATTCCAGCAAATTAATGAGGTGAATTGAAATGCTATTAATTTTCAATTGGGATCAGAATGACAGGCTTCTTAAAATAAATCCCAAAATTTTACACTTGCCCATCCAGCTCTAGACATTTCCATTGATATTCACTTTCTTGAATTAGATAATCATTCCAGGAGTTAATCACCACAAAACCACAAGATTAAAATTAGACTTTGACTTGATCCACTATTATCTTTCTTGATTCATTTTTAACATACTTAATCATTTCTGTGCCTTCCCTTAAAATTCCAAGTTCGATATACATGTTGAACTTCAGGAAGTGAAAAAGAGTTGCTGAAATCTTCGTCACTTATACGTAATTTATGCAATTATGCTCCACATCTGAAAACTTGAATTTCTTTTGCTCATGGGAATGTGATACATTATGTGTATATCATTCATTCTCTTCATGGGGGTCTAATAAAAGGAAAGGTTACCAGAAATATCAGTTCAGGTCCACTCATATTTGCAAACATGGTGAACTTGTATTCATTTTCTAAGCCTTAGTTATACTCTTCTTATGTGGGTTGTTGAAATGGATGATGTTAGATGATTTTAGAGGTGCCATCCAGTACAAACAAGTTGAAGATTCTTGCATAAATGAAGCATACACTTCATAAACCAAATGTGATCTTCGCCTATGTCCCAGTTTTCAGTCTGTCTCACTAGTTTCTTATTCCAACATTATTTATTTTCCCTAGTATAAGGGCCTCCCTGAGTGGAGGGAAAACAGTTTTGCATAGTTTAGAAGGGTGAAAGAAAACATGAATAGAAACTATATGTATGATGGGCAGTGAGGATTAACAAATTACACCCAGAGATTCCATCAACTTACCTATGTACCTTCTTAAGCTCAGGACTTTTCACAAAGTGGGGAAGTCTCCATCCTGCAGATTTACAATGAGAATCAATTGCATATTCATGAAAGTTTTAAAATGAAGCCAAAAATACAGTCATAAAAGTGCATTTGTAGGATTGAAAGATGTTCACCATCCAATTTGAAACTTTAAAGTACTGTAATACACCAGTGATAGGGTACAAAGGGTTAATAACATTAAGCATATATACATAACTTCCATAATTATGGTGTGAATAGTATGCTTGTTTTGAAATTCTTCTATTAGAAGTGTAGTTTTTTCTACATAAAGTCTTGAAATGCACAACAATGCTTGCAATACTTTCTGGCATTGTTTTTAATTATAATAATGGAATCCTCAAAAAACAGAAGTGCCAAGGATCTCTCTCAATCCATGAGGGGTGTCTCAATCATGGTAGATTTCTTAAAGCAGAATACAACCTCCAAACCCTGCAGTGCTTAAAATTTGCCCTGATAAAAGGACACTAATATCTCCCATATGTGAGATCAGGAAGGACAACTTTATTTACAGAATGTCAGAGCTGAAAGAGATGAGATCACCTTATATATTGCCTTTTCCACAGGCTCAGTGAAGTAAAGTAGCGAGTGGGTGACAGGTCTTTTCCCTTTGAGGTTTGCAAATTCACATGACAGCACACCACCCTTCTGTACCAGCTGCATTTGTTGAACTTAAAAATGTGTGAAAAGAATGAGATGGTTCAAAGGGCTCAAAACCCCAGTGCATCATTTCTCTTCAAACAGCCTCTCTCAGCACCACATTTTCCTCATGGTGTTCTTCAAATCTATGTTTCTCAGTGGGTGGATCAGGGGGTTAAACTTGGGTTCAACCATGGTGTAAAATAGGGCCAACACCTTGTAATCACTGACAGAATCCACCATGGTGGCATAAGGTTAAGGAAATTCAAATTTAATGATGAGATAGTTTATAATGCATAATTTTCATGAAAATAAAATGTAAAAGCTTGTCCATATAAAAGTTTGATGATGTTTCAGGAAATCAACATATCTCTTGAAACTACTCTATGTTCATTGTTGCCTTGTTCAAATTTGGAAAATAGAAATGATCTAAATACCTAACAATAATAGAATGTAAATAACATGTGATAGATACATTTTATGGAAAATAAGTCAGAAATTTAAAATTTTGGATCTATCTGGCACATCTAAATGGATAAATCACTAAGCTATATTGTTGAGCAAAAACATTTAGGAACACCATGATAATCACAGTGGTATAAACCATATGTTAAAAAGTCACTCCAAATAATGACTTTCACCAATAAGCACAATAGTAGCTGTGGGTATTTCATATATGCCCTTTATCATGATTAGAAATTTTCCTTCAATTTCTTTCTTTTGGTGTTTTGATCAAGAAAGGATACTGGATTTCGTCAAATGCCTTTCGGCATCAATCTAGATGATCATGTAATGTTTCTTCCTTGATTTATTAATGTGGTGTGTTATGCTGACTGATTTTGTTGTGCTGAACCACGCTTGTATGCCTGCGATAAAACCCACTGGATTATGGCATATATTAATAATTCTTTTAATGTGTTGTTGGATTTCGTTAGTGAGTAAGTTGTTGAGGACTTTTCCACACGTGTTCACTAGGTAAATCGATTTGTAATTTTCATTTTCTTGTAATACATTTATCTGGCTTCGGAATTAGGGTAATATTGGCTTCATATAATGAGTTTGGCAGCATTTCCTCTTGTTCAATTATTTGGGAGAGTATGCACAAGATGGGTATTAGATCTCTGAATGCTTTGTAGAATTCATCTGTTAAGCCATCTGGAACTGGTCTTTTCATTTTGGAGAGTAATTTGATGTCTGTTTTAATCACTGTACTTTTGATTGGAATATTGAGGTCCTCCATTTCTTCAAGATTCTGTCAAGGTTGTTCATAGGATCCTAGTAATTTTTCCATTTCATCTACGTTGCCAGGTTCGTTGGCATACAGTTGCTCATATTATCTATCATCTTATGACCTCTTTTTTCCTGTGGGGTCAGTAGTAATGTCCCCATTTTCATTTCTGATTTTATTTATTTGCATCTTCTGTCTTTCTTTCTTTGTTATTCTAGCTAAGGTTTTGTCGATTTTGTTAATCTTCTCAAAGAACAAACTTTTGCTCATGTATATATACATAGATTCCATAATTATGGTGTGAGAAGGCTTTTCCTTCGCAATTTCATTTATGTCTGCTCTGATATTGGTTTAATCATTTATTTTGATTGCTTTGAGAATAAATTGTTTTTCTTTTCCTAGTTTCTCCAGCTCTTTAGTTAGGTCAGTGATTTTAGCTTTTTCATCTTTGTTAATGTCAGCTTTGAGGGCTATACATTTCTATCTCAACACTCCCTTCACTGAGTTCTGATATGTTGTGTTCTCATTTTCATTTGTCCATGATATTTATTGATTTCTCCCACAATTTCTTCTTTGCCCCACTCATTATTTGAGTGTATTGTTTCATATCTCTATATCTGTGAATTTTCCCTTTTTCTACTTGTTGGTGATTTCCAGCTTTGTTGCATCATGATCAGAGAAAGTGTTTTGTATAATTTTGAACTTCTTAAATTTATTGAGGTTTCACTAACTTCCACACTAAACAGTGGCTCAAGCCGGGGTGCTCTTGAGGACTCTAGAGAGTCCTAGACACACAGTCAAGGCAGACAACCCCAGGAAATTGTGACCCCATCAGGGAACCTTACTTTGAAATATATGATAACCTATCTCCCCAATGCATCCGAGATAGTCTCATTTATAATTTCCCTACACACAGTTCTTCTGCTCCTCTTATTTGAACCTGTAGTTAGCACTATACCCATTAAATATATGTCCCAGAGCCTTAAATCTTTGGTCTGTTCATATGCTGGTTGAGCCCTAAATCTCTTCAGACTCATCCAACACAAGTAACAAAAGGGTAATGATGGACAAAGTCCATTCCAAAAAAAACTGAGACTGTAATTACAACTACAACAAAACAGTTCCATCAGTCTGACCCATGGGATCTAACCCCTCTCTCAATTGGAAGCAGAGTGGGCATCACCATCCCCAAATCCTCAAGACTGAGGAAGGAATAAACATAAGGTGGAAATACAACTATGGACTAAAGTAGATTAATTATTATTCAACTAATGGAAGAAATTGCAACATTGCCACAACAGTGGTGGTCACCAGAGGTTCTGAAGGGAGGAAGAAGGAAGAATAGGTGTAATATGGGGCATTTTGAGATTTTGGAATTGTTCTGCATGATATTGCAATGATGGATACAGTCCATTATACATTTTCTCAAAACCCATATAATAGTGTGGTACAAAGTGTAAATGATAATGTAAACTATAGACCATGGTTAGTAACAATGCTTAAATATCTGTTCATCAATCATAACAAATGTACTACACCAATGAATGATTTTGTTAATGGGAGAAAGTGTGGGAGGGGATTTGGTGAGATATATTGTAATCCCTCATATTTTGATGAAACATTTAGGTAATCTGAAGCTTCATTAAAACTAAAAAAATAAAAAATAAATTTATTGAGATCTACTTTGTGACCCAACATATGGTATATTATGGAGAAAGATCCATGATATACCATAGTAGGAGGTGAGTACTGTAAGCTGTGTTGGCTAAAGTTGCCTTCATTGCCCCATGAAATGATGAAACTTCTTCCACATTTCTCCCCTGACAGTGGTAGTAATGGAGCTTCAGCCATTTTCAGTAATCCAAGATGTGCAGGGAAAGTACACCTGTAGTTGCCCAGAGAAAGTTTTGATGCTTCAGACCCATTTCTCCTTTGCCTGGGGTCAGGGATGGAGCTGCAGTTGCAGGCAGCAAACTAAGCAGTGTGGATAAAAACTGATAGCAGTTGTGCATGTAGACTGACATACCACCAGCTCCCCAGCTACCCTGCAAAGGACAGGGATTGAGCTCCATGAGTGACAATCATCTAGTCCACATGGTCATTTGAACTTGCAGTTGCCCTGAGAGACTGAAGGAACACTCTGCCCTTTCAGGGGCTGGAATAGAAACACAAGTGGGCTGAACAATCTAGTCCATGTGGACCAAAAGTATATGCAGTTACCCAGAGAAGTTGAGGGGACAACAATCTCTTCCTATACTTTTGGGGGTGAAGATGGAGTCACAGGTGTCCAATAATTCCAATCAGTGCAGGATGATGTCACCTCAGTTGCCCAGAGAGTCTGAGAAAGCACCACCCCCTCCTATCTTATGAGGGAGATGGGACAGAATCACTAGTGTCCAACAATCCAATCTACATTTAGCTGTACTTAGGTATAGAATTTTAGCAAGTCATATTTACTAATCAGTAGCCAAAGTCAGTGCCTGACCATCTCTTACTCCCCCATTTTTGGGAAATGGAGCTTCCAACTCCAGTCAGGGAATAGCTCCTGAGGCAGCTTATGCAGCCACAAGAGGATGGGCACTGGCTTTTGTCGTGTGGAATGCTGTAGTCAAGAATCTTCACTGAAGATGAACAGTCTGCTCCGTTTGTTCTTCCAAGGATAATGTAGGATGTTCTTCTGGTCTCCTAGGGCCCCCAAAAAGGTGTTTTAGATACAGCAATTTGATCACTGACTATACCATAGGATGCGCTGAATCTTGAAGTTCCTTACTCTGCTGCCATGTTGCCCCTTCCCTTATTAATCTCATTTTTGATTTATAGTATACTATG
The DNA here is from genome assembly GCA_029593785.1 of Cabassous unicinctus. NCBI lineage: Eukaryota > Metazoa > Chordata > Mammalia > Cingulata > Chlamyphoridae > Cabassous > Cabassous unicinctus. Next base: position 22,450 of record JAQZBX010017528.1, on the reverse strand, counting down.
TTTACATTGACCCCTGAAACTCTGTGATATCTATTGAGAATTTCCAAAAGGAAACCACTTCCAAAAATCATAATTCCCATTTAATTGAGGCTATGAGGAAGTAAATTGAATATATACTGGATAATTTTATATTTCATTTATTCTAACATACAAATTACAGCATTTCATTAATTCTGTATTTTATTAGCAAAGAAACTGCATTTTTCTCAGGAAGACTGTGTCCATCAAGAATTTAAGACACAAGGTTAAATTTTAGAGCCTTAATTAAAACTGAGGGATAAAAATCATTGCATAAAATAATAAAGCACATATAGTGTCTACTTTGGGAAAAATACAAAGATTAAAAAGTAGATTAAAATATTCTAGAATATCCTAAAAATATTAAACCTATCAGTGGAAACAGGAGATCAATTGTCTTTTCTTTGATTTTCTACCTTGTGAATATTTAATGATATTATGATGACTGAAAAAGGAGTTTGAAAATATGTGTGCATGTCTACTGATGCCAATTTTGTTTCAATGTGTGTCATATAAAATACATTAAAAGTATTTATATGAAATTGTAGGGATATTATGTAATACAAGAATAAGCTTTCAATTACATAAATGTTACATTGAAAAACATATATAGATTTTTATTCATTTTAGGGAGAAGAAAATCCATGGAAGCAAATATCTTTTCTGAATGAAGAGTAAAGATAGAGTAAAGGCAGAAAGAAGAGTAAAGGCAGGGGCCTTGAGTAGTCTGCAATGAGAAAGAAGGGGAAACCCAGAGGGTTTCCCAGTAGAGAAATTCTTCTCTGTAAAAGGCAAGAATATCTTTGGAAATGCTATTTGGACTGGAGGAAGCAACTAAAAGGAAAGCAAAATAATAGCTAAAAAGTTTCTTTAGGATTTTAGGGAATTGACTGGACAGTAAAAACAAACAGAAACAATTTTAGAATTGCTTTCTTTTTTTAAAATATATTTTTTTTACACAAGTTGTGAACTTACAAAACAATCATGCATGTGTGTAGAATTCCCATACAACAACCCTTCACCAACACACCCCACCCCATACCATTGTGGAATATTTGTTACAGACTAGGAAATACTATCATCAGACTATTCCCACTAACTAGGGTCTATAGTGTACATTTGGCATATTTTTTCCATGCCCCTCTAATATTAACATAGTATGTCTTTGACAGTAATGCAAGAAAATTACAGTATTGCTCTTAACTATCATCCATAGGTTACATTAATTATATTTTTCCCATGCTTCTTCGCATTCCCATCACCCTGGAAAGTGATGTGATTCTGTACTAGTTCACAGAAGGACATTCTTGCATTTAAACTACTAACCACAATTCTCATCCACCTCAGGGTTCACTGAGTTATTCAGTCCCCACATTATTCTCAAACTTTATTTTTTTTAAAGATACTTAGATTACGTAGCTGTTACATAAAAAATATACGGATTCCCATCTGCCCCACTCCACACACCTCCCAAACTCTCCCAAAGAAACATCCTTCATTAATGTGGCACTTTTTTCCTTCTTACGTCTGAGTAATATTCCATTGTATGTATGTACCACATTTTCTTTATCCATTCATTTATTGTTGGGCACCTAGGTTGATACCAACATTTACCAATAGTGGATAATGCTACTATGAACATTGGTGTGCATATATCTGTTTGTGTCTTTCCTTTCAGTTCTTTTGGGTATATACTCAGCAGTGGAATTGCTGGATCATATGGAAGATCTATAGTCAGTTTTTTGAGGAACCTCTGAACTGTCTTCCATAGTGGCTGGACCATTCTACAAACCCACCAGCATTGCATGAGGATTCCATTCACCACATCCTCTCCAACACTTAGAGCCCACTGTTTTATTTAAGAGTTGCTATTCTAATGCGTGTATATGGTATTTCATTGTAGTTTTGATATGTATTTCCCTAATAGCTAGTGATTTTAAACATCTTTTCATGTGCTTTTTAGCCATTTATATTTCTTCCTTGGAGAAGTGTGTTTTCAGGTCACTTGTCCATTTTTTTAATTGGGTTGTTTGTCTTTTAATTTTTGAGGTGTAGGATTTCTTCATATAGGCAGGATATTAGGATCCTTTCAGATATATGGCTGCCAAATATTTTCTCCCATTGTGTAGGCTGCCTTTTTAATTTCTTAATAACGTCCTTTGAGGTGCAAAAGTTTTTAGTCTTGAGGAGATCTCATTTATCTATTTTTTCTTTTGCTCCTCATGCTTTGGTTGTGAAGTTCATGAAACCATTTCCTATTACAAGATCCTGTAGAAGCTTCCCTACATTCACTTCCAAGGTCTTTATGGTCTTGGTTCTTATATTTAGATCTGTGATACATCTTGAGTTGATTTTTGTGTAAGGTGTGAGATGGAGTTCCTCTCTCATTCTTTTGGATATGGATATTCAGTTCTCCAAGTGCCATTTGTTGAAAAGGCCATTCTCTCCCAGCTGAGTGGGCTTGGTGGCCTTGTTGAATATGAGATGACTGTATATGTCAGGATCTATATGAGAATTCTCTAGTCATTTCCATTGGTTGTTATGTCTATCCTTGTGCCAATACTATGCAATTTTGGCCACTGTAACTTTGTAGTATGATTTAAAGTCAGGTAGTTTGATACCTCCAATTTCATTTTTCTTTTCAATATTTTCTTGGCTATTTGTGGCCTCTTATCATTCCAAATAAAGTTTGTAGTTATTTTTTCCAATTCAACAAAATACAGATGCTTTCCTGATAATAACACTGCAAAAGATTGGAATAGAAGGAAACTTTATGAACATGATAAATTGTATATATGAAAAACTCAATGCTAACATCATCTTCAATTTTGAAATCCTAAAAGCTTTCCATCTAAGTTTGGGAAAAAGACAAGGATGCCCACTATCACGGCCCCTATTTAACATTGTCTTAGAATTACTTGACCGAACACTGAGTTAAGAAAAAGATATAAAATGCATCGTAATTGGAAAGGAAGAAGTAAAAATTTCACTGCTTGCAGATAACATGATCATATACTTTGAAAGCCCTGAGAAATCTACAAGAAAGCTTCTAGAACTTATAAATGAATTCAGTAAAGTCACAGGCTATAAGATCAATGCTCAAAAATCAGTAGTATTTCTGTATACTAATGAGCAATCTGAGAAGGAAATCAAGAAAAAAATACCATTTACAAGTGTAACTAAAAAAATCAAATACCTAGGAATAAATTTAACTAAATATGTAAAGAACTTATATACAGACAACTACACAACACTATTAATGGAAATCAAAGAAGACTTTAATAAATGGAATTATATTCCTTGTTCATGGATAAGAAGACTAAACCACATTAAAATGTCTACCTCCCGAAACTATTCTACAGATTTAATGCAATCCCAATAAAAATCAACACAGCATTTTTTGTTAAATTAGAATTGTTTTCAAGTTAGTTCTTTAGAGTCATAACAAAGTTCACATTCTGGATTATTTCAGTAACTTGGATAATTGTTTAGACTTGCCCTGCATATTTCCTACCCTGTTAAATTATGAAATAGAATATTTCCATTGCAGGTGATATGCCACACTAATGAAAGATGTTTATGTGAGATGCTATGGGAGGTATAGGAGGTGGAGATCATGGGAATCCCTGTAATTTTTGTGTAACATTTATGTAATCTAAGCTTCTTTTAAAATATATGTGTAAAAAAAAATGACATTTATGTAAGCAAATGCACATATATGCATATATATCTATATATCATTTTACAAATATTGGTTTGTATTATGAAAAATTTGATTTTTACCCAGAATAAAAAAAAAATAATAATAAAAAGAATATATAAAGAAAGTTTAAAAAAAAAGACTTACTCTTGGTTTATTCCTGAAACCTCCACTTAAATGAAGAAGCAGAAAACTCCCATAATCTCCAAAGCCCACGTTATGAGACTTCCTGAATGTAACCCTTCCTTTCCCCTTAACTTATAATCTATCCCTTACCTGATTATCTTGTACAGGATTATCTCATGGAAGTTCTTAGTGTTCAACTCATTGGGTTCCTTTGAAGACAGAATGAGATTATTTGGTATGCCGATCATATGGTAAGTGCTCAAACATGTTTGCTATTACTTATTCTGCTCATGCATCACATTGGGAGCCAGGAAAATTAGAATGACTGAATTTGTTAGGTGTCAATAATTGTGGGGAATACATGGTTTTGCATGAAATATAAGGTACTAAGTAAAATTGGGGGTTTTCTTTTGTGATTACGAATATGAACTCTGGACTAAGAAAACTCTGGTTTCAAGTTCTGACTTCTAAGTATTAGTTAGGTATTCTGTATATAAGTAAAGGAAAACCTCAAGTAATTTTTACCTTTTTAAAATACAATTACTCTTGTATGAGCTACAAACTAAACACAATAACATGTCAACTTAGTATTTTATTCTTCCCTAAGGTCTCCTTTATTGATCTTAAATTTGAAACTCAAATCTGACTCACTTATTTGGTTATGTGAAAAATATTGTCTCTATGTTTGGATGAAGAAATCATTGTTGAAAGAAATGAAGTTACTTTCAGAGTTCACAACTAAACTCACTGGCAGTTTCAAGATTAGAAAACAGAGATCCTCTCCAGTCTACCATTAAGGAGCTAGGAAATTGGTGGCAATTTATACATGGGCAAGCATTAATTTTAGGAGAAAGTGAAATCAAAAAGGGAAGATATCAACAAGTGAAATAAAGCATCATCTGTGACTTTGGAATTGGAGAAAACTGTTTTTTTAATATACATATTTATAACAGTTATTTGGTTAGAATATCAACAATTTAATTAGAGTAATTAACTTTGTAGCAATTAATGCAGACAGAATGTTTGGCTTTGCCGGAGTACTCTACTGATCTTAGTTTCTTAAGAAGAGTAATTTCATGTGTGAACCATAATTTTCTGAATACTGTTATAACATACTCCATGAATTTCCCAAAATCATTAAAAAAAAATCTCCTTAATTTATAATCTGATGAATGATAAGAAACCAAAGACTCATAACATTTTACTTCCATAATAGAAAGTTATTATTTGAAATGTCAGCAAATGCTGGAAGGAAGGAGTGAAAATGCACATTTCAATAGGGAAAAGCTCAGCATATTTATAGAGAAAATGTAATTTATATAATATATGTGGAAAGTTATTTCTTCATATTTGAATTCAATATTTATTTTTCCTAGTTTAGCTGGATTTTTACATACCATTTCCAACTTATTTTTTAGAGGTGGATAATATGGGGAAAGAAATTCACATTTGTTTGTTTTCCCCATGCACATGACTGAAATAATGTTATTGTTTATATCCACTCAAATTAATAAGCAATTATTTTAAGAGTTCTCCAAACCAGTATTTTAAATATTATTTTAAAATTTTACAATAGGCTTTTCACTTATAAGTGAGGAAATATTTACACAGCATAATTGGGGCTGTACTGAGAAGTTTTACTCCCAATGGTTTATATAGAAGATAATTCTAAATCTTAAAACTGCATAATTCTGAATGTGATTTAGATGGATCAAGTTGTTGGTAATGTCTTCCTGTTGTATATGTTCCGTACTACCAGACTGTTGCGTTCTGGTTTTTCATCTTTTTGAGAACATGAAAGATTTTTATAATTAAAGGTAAAGAAAAAAATGCATGGTTCAGATTAATTTATTTTTAAGGCTACATCTTCATTGCAATGGATTTTTTATTTTGAAGTTGACAATGGTCAACTAAATCTGTAAAAGAGCTTTGAAGAGGAAACTTAAAAAAGATACATATATGTGGAGGGGGCAAGGTGGTGGGAGAACAAGGGGCTCCAAGAGCCAGCTATCAAAATCATTATATTGGGGGACCTAGGAGAAAAGAAGAGCATATTGCAGAATCCCATTTGCAGTGACAATTCATGAGTAGGGCACTCCACACTGAGGAGGCCCATTCCCTGCAAGAGGCACAAATCACTTCTGGATCTCTTCCCTAGCTGGAGTTGGAAGCTCCATTTTCCAAAAATGGGAGAGGAAGAGATGGTTAGACACCAATTTCAGCTACTGGTAAGTAAATTTGGATGGTAAAAGTTCAATTCTAAGAACAGCTAAACTTTGAATATGTCCAAATCAGAAAGAGGCCAGTAGCCTCCATTTTAACTCTACCCCTGGCAAGAAGGGAAGTGGAACTGATTGAAAATCACAGTGCATACAAGGACTTGTGTCTTTCCACACTGGTTGGATTGCAGCCCTATCTTATGTTCCAGCTTCACCTCCAGAATGGAGGAAGCTGGGGGGATCTACAGCAGGCTTTCTGGGCAACTGCAGGCACCTCTGGCCTGCAGAGACTAGGTTGATGGGCAAACTTGTGGACACATCTCCAGCCCCTATAAAATAGAATGTGGTGGCGTTTCCTCAAATCCTCCAGTCAACTGCAGCTGCTTTCTGCCCACACAAACTAGATTATTGGACACATCTGTGGCTCGGTCCCTGCTGCTGACAGAATAGAAGGAGGTACAGTCACTTTCTACAGGAAACTGCAGTCACTTTCAGCCTGCAAGTTCTAGATTCACTGGCATACAGGAGGCTCCAATACTACCCCTTGCTGGGGAGGAGAGAGGTATATGCTTCATAAGTCTGCATGGTAACTGCAGTCAGTTTTGACTCACACAGCTTAGTTGGCTACTCACTCCTGTGGCTCCAGCCTTGTCCCAAGTAGGGGAAGAAGAAGTGTGGAACTTCTTCAGTCTCTCCTACCAACTAAAGTTTGTCCTGTCCTGCATGGCTTGGATTACTGCCCACAGCTTCAGCTACATACCTAATATGGCAAGGGAGGGATTGAGAGAAGCTTCTTCACTTTCTAGGGCAATGGGGTCAGCTTCAGTCTCCACAGCTTACAGTTACAAATGCATCCTTGGCTCCTATTCTGCAACAAACGTGATAAAAGGTGAGAAACAGATGAAAAACAGCTGGAAAAAATCAGATTGGCAAAGCATGAACCACTATGAAGTTTCAAATTAAGTTGAGCCAAGTATCAAAGAGGGACTGTAGCACAAAACAAACCAAATACAAAGCCCTAGACTAAGTAGAGAAAAAGGACCAAGAATAAATACATATAGTATATCAGGTGCTGAGACACCAACGAACAAATTACAATCCATAACAAGAAACAGGAAGTTATGGCCTAGTCAAAGGAACAAACTAACCTTCCAGATGACATAAAGGAGTTGAGAAATGTTATCATAGATGTTCAAACAAATTTCCTTAATAAATTCAATGAGATAGCTAAAGAGATTAAGCATATTAAGAAGACACTGAGTGAGAACAAAGAAAAATGTGAAGGCATACATAGAAAAATAGGACGTCTTATGGAGGCACAATAAAAGAAATTAAAAATAAACTATAGGCATTTAACAACAGATTTGAACATACAGAAGAAAAGATCAGTGAACATGAAGACAAGGCCTTTGAAAGTAAACATACAAAAAACAGATAAAGAAAAGAATGGAAAAAGTTGAACAGGGTCTCAGGAAACTAAAGGACAGCAAGAAACATGGAAAAATACATATCATGGGAGTCCCAGTCAGAAAAGAGAAGGGGAGAGGGGAAGAAGGAATATTTTATGAAATAATTTAAGAAAATTTCCTAATCCTATGGAAGGACATAGATATGTGTCCCAGAAGCACATTTTCCCATTTGAATGAATCTGAACAGATCGACTCTGAGACATTAATCAGGATGTCAAATGCCAAAGATATAGAAGGAATCCTGAGAAAGCAAGAGAAAAGAGATGTATCACATATAAAGAATGCCCAATAAGAAACCATGGAGGCAAGAAGGCCATAGTGTGGAATATTTAGGATGCTGAAATACAAAAACTGCCAGCCAAGAATCTAATATCCAGTAAGACTGTCATTAAAAATTGAGGACAGGTTTAGAATATTCACACATAAACAGATACTGAGGGATTTTGTAACCAACAAACTGGCTTTGCAGGAAGTACTAAAGGTAGTGACACAGGCTAAAAAGAGAATGCAGGAGAGAGAGGCTTGGAAGAGTCTAGAAATGAAGATTAAATCAATAAAAGTAACTAAAATTGCAAAATGAGTGGTGAAAAGAATATATGACACATAAAAACCAAAGATTGAAATGGTTGAAGTAGGAACAGCATGCTCAGTAATAACATTGAATGTTAATGTGTTAAACTCCTTCCTCAAAAGACACAGACTGGCAGAATGGATAAGAAAATATCAGCCATCTATAAGCTGTCTACAAGAGACTCATTTCAGACTCAGGGATACAAATAGATTAAAATGGAAAGGCTCCAAAAAAGATTTTCCATACATACAGTAACCACACAAACACACAAAAGCTGGAATAGCTATACTTATATTGGATGAAATATATTTTAAAATCAAAGCTCTTATTAGACACAAGGAAGATTCTAATTAAAGGGGAAATTCACCAGGAGGAAATAACAATCATATATGTATATGCGTCTAACCAGGAGGCCTCAAATTACATGAGGCAATTACTGGCAGAACTGAAGGGAGAACTATATGTCTGTACAATAAAAATAGTTGCAGAGTTGAATACACAATTCTCTTCATTTGATACATCATCTGTGCAGAGGATCAAAAAAGGAAAATATAGTTTGAATAATATGATAAACTAAGCCCAATAGTCATTTATAGAACATTGCTCCCCAAAACAGCAGGGTATACATTCTTCTCAAGTGCTCATGGATGGGTATTTCTCCAGGATAGACCATATGTTGGGTTACAAAGTAGATTTAAATACATTGAAAGAGTTCATATGGCTAAGAGACTTCAAAGACTGTCAGGAGGGCATCATAAAAGTAACGCTTAAGCACACCTCAGTAGGATCTCATAGAACACCAAAGTGAATATCACCCCACACAAAGGGGACTTGAGGGCTCTGGAGACCCCCAGGTCCTATATAAGGGGGACTAACTACACAGATTGATGCCTTATCAGTGAGCTATACTTTGGAATCTGTTCTTCTGAGAGTGACAGAGTTGGACTCAAATAAGTCCTCCCTGCATATGGTCAATCTGTCCCTTCTATTCAAACCTATATGTGGTGCTGGAGTGTGTAGGTATACTTCCAGAGACTGGAGCCTTTGGCTTGCCTATGTGCCAACTGTGCCTGGAATCTCGGTGGAGTTGCAACTCCTACTCTACAGCTCAATGGACTCACCCAAGTAACCTGGTGAGATGATTATGATGGAAAAGGGCCATTCCAAGGAATGGAGAGAGTCTGCAGCTGCAGGCCGGATAATCCCATCCATCTTACCCATGGATACCAAGCCCCATCTCACTTGGAGGTGGAGTAGACATCACCATCCCAGACTTCTCAGGATTGGAGGAAGAGCTATGGACTAGAGTGTACTTACTGGTATTCTGTTGTAGACATACTGTGATTCAAGCAATGGAAGAAACTTCAACATTGATGTGGAGTCAGTGGCCACTGGAGGCTTTGGGGGCAGGAAGAGGGGAAAGGAGTTGTAATTCAGGGGCTTTTTCAGGAATTGGGAATTATCCTGAGTGACATTACAATGACAGGTATAGGCCATTTTACATCAGCATATCACATGCAGAACTGTGTGGGAAAGAGTGTGCTCTACAATATGAACTATGGTGCATGCTTAGTGGCAAAGCCCCAGGATGTGTATATTCATTTCAGGTGATGTGCCACACTAATGAAAGATGTTTATGTGGGAGGTTGTGGGAGGTGTGGGAGTTAGGGAACATGGGAATCCCTGTAATATTTGTGCAATATTTTTGTATTCTAAACTTATTTTAAAATATATATAAAAAAATAATAAACAAAAGAAAAAAGAACAGAAACAAAATTTAAAGAGATAAAAATTAAACAAATCACTTTCTCTAACATAATGGAATAAATCTGAAAATCAACTTCAGGCAGGAAAAAGGAAAATTCACAAATATATGTAGATTAAACAATACACAATTATACAATCAGTGGGTCAAAGAGGAAATTGCCAGAGAAATCTGTAAATATCTCGAGATGAATGAAACTGTAAACACAACCTATCAGAGCTTATTGTATGCAGGGAATGCAATGTTGACAGGACTTTTATAGCCCTCAATGCTTATGTTAGAAAATGAAGAACACTCAAATCAAGGACCTAAGCACACAGCTGGAGGAATTAGAAAAAGAACAGCAAACTATGCTCAGAGCAAGCAGAAAGAATGACAAAACCAAGATCAGAGCAGAAATAAATTAAATAGAGAACAAAAAAACAATACAGATAATTGACAAAACCAAAAGTTGTTTATTAGAAATCAACAAAATTGAGAAACCCTTATCTGCATTGGCATATTTGACTTACAGTCATATATATATGTTGTATATATGTACTTGATTCCTCAGTGTTAGGCACCAGAAATAAGTTCACCATAAAGAAGGTTATAAATTTTTTGAGAGTAATATGATTTTTCCAAAGCATTGTTGTAGAGATTAAAGTATCAAATATAAAATACTTTGCAGAATCCTGGTAATTTTGGGACATCTATGTTAGGTACATAAACATTTATTATTGTTCTTTCTTCTTGGTTAATTTTCCCTTTTATTAACATGTGGTAATCTATTTCATCTCTTATAAGAATTTTGATTTAAAATCTATTTTTATCTGATATTAGTTTTGATACACCCACTCTTTTTCAATTGTTATTATTATGGAATATCTTTTTTGAACCTTTCAGGTTCAGCCTGCTTGTATCCTTGCATCTAAGTTTACTCTCTTGTAGACAACAAATAGATTGCTCATATTTTTTATCCATTCTATCAATCTATGTCTTTTAATCGTGGAGTTCAAGCCATTATCATTCAGTGTTACTACTATAAAGATGTTCCTTAATTCATCCACTTTATCCTTTGACTTTCTGTTGTCATTTCTTCCTATTGTCTGTCATTTTACCCTTTCAATTTCTCTTATTTATGGTCTTCATTTCTACACTCTATACCAGGCTCTCTCACTTGTCTTTTCCTGGTAGGTTGTAATATACCCTTTAATATCTCTTGTAGATTCAGTCTCTTGGAAACATACTCTCTTAGGCTTTGTTTGTCTGTCAGAATTTAAAGTTGCCGTCAATTCTGAATGATTCTTTTGCCAGATAAAATATTATAGGCTAGCAATTTTTCTCTTCCACTATGTAAATATATCAAACCACTGTTTCTCACCTCCATAGTTCCTGAAGAGGGATTGGCACTTAGCATTATTGAAGCTCACTTTTAAATAGTGCATTGCTTTTCTTTCACTACTTTCAAAATCCTTTACCTTTGGCCTTTGACAATCTGAAGAGTAAATGTTTTGGAGAAGGTCTACTAGGATTTTTTTTTTCTGATATGTTGTTCTTGAATATTGTTATTCATGTCTTTCATAACAGTTGTAAAATTCTTAGTCCTTATTTCCTCAAGTATTCTTTCTATCCCCTTTCCTTTCCCTCCTCTTTATGGGACACCTATAACATATATGTTTGTGTGTTTCATATTGTCATTCAGTTCCCTGAGACCCTGTTCAATTTTTTTGCATACTTTCCTCTGTACCTTCTATTAGCATTTCAGTTTCTAGTATCCTGTCTTTGAAATAATTTATTTATTCTTTTAACATTTCAAATCTGCTGTTATAGGCCTCTAATGTATTTTTAATCTCATCCATTGTATCTTTCATTTCCATAAGTTATTACTTTCTTTTTTGCAGACTTTCAAATTATTCTTTATTATCACATAGTGTCACCTTAATATCTTTTATCTCTTCAGTCATATTTTCCTTCAGTTCCTTAAATTGATTAAACAGGTTTGTTTGGACATCATTTAAATCCTGAGTTTCATCTACATTTTTGGCTTGTACATTTGACTGGTCCATATCTTCCTATTCCTTAGAATGGGTTGTTATCATTTGGTGATACCTAGGTACCTGCTTATGGTAATGATATTATTCTGTTTATCAATTACTATTTCTTGAATGGTGGTTTTATTTTACAGCTTTCATTTGATTTTTTGTTTACATTTTTCTAAAACTTTAATATTGACCTGTTTAAGATATCAAAACTCAGATAGGGATCTGATAATGGGGCCCAAACAGGTCTTTGTGGCTGGGAAAGAATTGGAAGAGACCAGTCCGGCTTCGTTCACTTTCCTGGCTGGCCAACAAATGGTGCTCCTCAGCAAACCCTTCCACATAGATGAATCATTCAATCTCCACTACCTCTTCAGAGCTAGCAAGTAACAGTAATTCCATTCACCAAAGAGAAACCACAGTCAGCCCTCTGCTGCACCCTCTTGTTTTCAGGGGAAGAATCTGTTCTTTCCCCACCTCTACTGGCCACTCAGCTGTAAGTTTTACTAAGGCTGCTTGGCTAAGTGTTGTAGACTGGATTGTGTTCCCCTATGCAAGGGTAACAATTCATGGTTTTCCCTCTGGCTTCTCCATCTCTGC
>JAQZBX010017527.1:0-35469 GCA_029593785.1 Cabassous unicinctus | reverse complement strand
ATTCTCAGATTAACCCTTTCCTCTACATATTCCTATAAACTAAAAGGAGAAACCAAGCTGCATCTTCTACACTTAGCTTGGGAATGCCATCAACTAAATATCCAAGGTCATTGCAAACAAGGTCCACTGACTGGAAATTCTGTGGTTTCTGTGGATTTTCCTCACATGTTGATGTCTTCTCTTTTCTTTTATAGGTTCCCATAGATTTCTTGTTTCTGGCTACATCTCTGACATTTTGCTGGATATTTCTGAATTCCTTATGCTTCAAAACCCTCCAGTTGTCCAGATTAAGGCCCAATTTCATTCCATTGGGCCACACGTTAAGCAAAATAACATCCTCAGAAGATTTTATCTACAATGAGTTCACAATAACAAGAGTGTGGATTAAGACAAAGAACAGATAAAAATTTGTGTTACATAACTCAAGCCAGAACACTGTGTAAACTGCATCAAGCACAAAAGTCATTGCAAGGCATTGTTAAAGTACGTGTATTTATAAAAGACATTGGTGTGGCTATTCATTAGAACACAGACTATCTGAAACAGAGGTTGTCAAACTTTGAAAACTAAATGAACACTGAGGTCATGCTTGCAATTCAAGGTGGAAATGGCTATATCTGACAATAACTTTGAAAACATTTTTGATAGTATCATTATGACATCATGCCCTTAGTCTACTTTGACATCATATCTCTAAATCCCAAATACAAAATTGCAAGTTTCTTAAACACTCCTATGGACATCTCTTTACCTGACATTTATCTGTGTTTCACAGTGCTCACAAATGGGATAGATGGTTGGTTATTGGGTTGATCTGTCTTTCCCTTGTCTTTGCAAGAACAACCAAGGAGCCCATTTGTTCCTCAGAATGTAGAAGAGTCCCTGGAAAGAATTTCAGGTTGGATAAAGTGGACACCTCAAAACACAACAGGGAATATTTTCCATCTTCTGCCTGCACTTGCTCCTGGAATTAGGATTTTGTAGTCAGTGTGTACTGAGTGCTCAAAGCAGCCCAGTCCACTACAGGCATCCCAAAGGGAAAAACTCCTGCCTATCTGCCCTTCACTACAGTTGCTGGTGTTTGTTTCACCCATTAATCAATGCCTGTGTCTTCAAGTTTCAGATTACTCAGTTTCAAATACATTTGACCCTTGGCATTTTCCTCTGTTAGAATGGCATGAGTTTTGTAGGACTGTAGTTATGACTTCAATCACTGACCATCTTGCCCACTTACTCCAAGTTCCCATCTAGGGTTTGTCAGTTCCATAACATGTGATAGATGTTGAGTGGGAATCAAGATGTGCAGGTTATTGTGATGGTATGGGAAGGCTTCTGCCTCCCTGGGTTAGAATATATTAGCTGGACGTCAGACATTGTTATCCTTAAACACAACGCATACTTATGAAAGTCACTGCTTCTGAATGTTGCTAACTAGCTAGTAAGTTAATAAGAATCCAGTAAGATTTCACCTAGTGGGATATTTACATCTGGGGTGATTTACATTTGGTCTTGAGAGAGCAAAAGGGGTAAGCTCTAAGGATGAGCTTCTAGGTTGTGTATCTTTCAGGGAAATATTTCTTCCCTTAGTTCTAGAGGATCAATTTCCCTCCCTCCACTCAGGTACTAACTTTCTGGCAGCCCAGGCAAGGGGCATCCTGTGAGACTTTCAGGCTGGTGGACAGAAAAGCATTGAGGGAATGATGGGCATTTCTAAGTATCTCTGCAACCACTTGTGGTGGTCCTTTCCTGCAGCTGCTATCTTGCAGTCTCATCATATCATTCCTGTTGCTTGGTTGGTGAGTTCCAGACACTGACTGAAAATTAATCCAGAGGAAAAAATTTATAAGTTTACATTTAGGTCCAGGAACAATGTGGAATGCCATTTTATTTTATTTTTTCTTCTCTCTATTACTGAAATTCTCATTTTGCAACATAAATATCTATTAGGTATTCCTTCAACCTATTTTCCTATGGGACTATGGTGTGTCAGGTGATATGTTTCATGGAGCTCTGACAGGTGAGGAAAATCAGGTAAAGTGTTTTCCTGCATAGAACTTTCAGTCTAGACTAGAGGTCAGCAGACCATGGTCCATAAATAAACTGCCTGGAATTATGAATAAACATTTTTTGGCCCACAGACACACTTAGCATCACTGTCTGTGGCTGCTTTCACATTACACAAGCATAGAGTAGGTGTCACAGAGATTAAGTGACCCTCAAAATCTAAACTAATTATTATCTGGCCCTTTAAGAAATTATTTGCTCAACACTTGTCTTGTGGGAGTGTTAAAATCATAGAAACCTATAAAATAAATGATATTTCAATATGGCAATAATTATGAAGGAATCATATAGAATGATGTAGGATATAACCTAATTTTATGGAAGCTGGTTAACTCTGGAATAACTTCTTAATAAGTAAAACTTGAAGAAATAATTTGAATTTGCCAGAGTAATTGTGAGAGGAAAAGCATCTCACCAAAGAAACTAGTGGTAGGAAGGAAAGCACTTATCTTTGATGGGTAATGAGTGATTGATTAACCAGGAGAGATCAGTGGGCTATTAGGCATTCTTGAGGCATTCTGCTTCCTCCCCTGCAGAAAATAAAGTAATATTTTACATGAATAAGGACAGTGAAAGACTGTAACTTTAAGGATACTCTGTGGATAATTGGGTTCTCCATGCAGCTTTGGTAGACTCTCTTGTCTCCTGCAGATCCAAGTAGACAAGGCTAAGTACAAACCAGGTTCTGGTTTTAAAGTTTACAGAATGTTCAACACTTACCTGAATCCTTAACTGGAAAGGTCACTAATATCAAAGTTGGAAGCCTGAACATGGAATTGGATGTTGGGTACAGAAAGGAAGAGAAGGAGAACTCTGAACATTTAAATTGCCTGGTCCCTTCTTGCTGGTAGAGGCACAATCCTACCATTCTGAGGGAATCAATCTTCTCAGGATCTCAGTCTTCTCTCAGTGCATTTGGGCCTCTTGCCATGCAAGTAGATGTAAATCCTACTTAGGATACCCCAAACACACCACACACACACAGAATTGCACACTCACACACACACATCACTTATTGCTTCCAGAACAATCAGTCCTAGGTGCCAACATAATATCTGTAGTAAACTGTAAGTTCTGAAACAAAGAGAGAGAAGACCTTAACAGTTATAATGAGCATCAACCTGGGGAGAATGTATGATCAGGTATTGTGGCATCAAGGAGAGATGTAATAGGACTCAATCAGGCTGAAATTGTTTACACAGTTGCCCAGAAAGAGGTTTTCAAATTCCATGGTCATCTAAAGCAACCTACTGTATTGTTAATAGAACCCTGAGATGAATAAGTTTAAATAGCTGTTCCAAATAGTTCTAGTTGGAGAATAAATGGCCAGGAAACTATGTGAGATGAGATTTTCTCCGTGCAGTTATTGTTCATATGAAAAGTGCCTTGATCCTGGGCCCTGGTTTACATTGTATATGTTCCCATGGCCCTGCCAAGGCAATACTACCATTCTATGACATATTTCAGGGATATTTGTAAGTGGGGCTACAGTTCAATGGCCAACTCTGTGTAGCTACTGTGGAACACAGTGATGGAATTCCTAAGCAAAGGCCATGCTTTTTACCCCATTAACTCCTCATTAGGGTCTTCATATAAATCCAAACATGAGATGTGGAACAGACAGTGGAGTTGAATAAGTTGCCAGAAGAGACAGATCATATACTATTTTTATTATGTCTGTTCAATTCATTTCCTTTGCCTCTGTTTCATAATTTGTTTCAAGTGTCAAGATTTCAAAACATTTTAAGCTTATAGACAAGGGTAAGCATACATAAATACATCCCCTAAATCTGTCTATTGGGATAAAAAATAAATTACTGCCAAATAACAATACATACAACTAGTGTCAATATCTTAGCTTACAAATAACTTTATCCAATGTAAGGAACCAGGGTCTCTTGTATAAATGTCTAGACCTGGAAATGAGCTTGTAGTGACTTGTAATGCTGAAATGTGAAGAAGTATCTAAAAACAAGAGGATGGGATATTTCAAAAGGAAATACAAGCCACCTTGAAAGAACTCTCAATGGCCAAACCTGGAACTATTTGAATAAAATAAATAATTTGTTATTTTCTATTAACCCAAAGTATAAAATAAATATTCAATAATCAATACTGATACAAATCATTTAATAATTAAAAGTCCTTATGGAGCTGGGATAGACAATCTTGCCTACAGAGTAATTCCAAATAATTTATGTAGATATTGAAATGAAGTATCATGAAGCTTAAATCATTAAACTTAATCATCCCTCCCTAATATGTGTTGGCACTGTTTAGAGACTTGATTCCAAAGAGAAGAATATGGAAAGGGGAAAATAAAATACACCCCCAATGGAAAAACCCAACAAACACTAGCTCATCTAGTTTATCAAAGTCAATATCACAGTCATTTATCATGTTGATATTACATACTATTGATAAAATTTCATGAAATGGCACTTTATTTCTGTGAACTTTCTAAAAGCTATAATCTCAGTATAGTGATAAGAAACCCATAAAAAATTAACAGCTGCCTGGAATTCTAAAAAAAATATGTCATCAATATTCAAATCTGTCAATATCATGAAACATTGAAAACTGAAGAGAAAGTCACAAACTATGGGAGCCATGTAATTATATGCAATATGATATCCTAGAAGGAATCATGAATCAAGTGAAGAACATTAAGGAAAAATTAGTGAAAGTGAGTAAAATGTGGAAATTAGTTAATAGTAACTTACAGATAATATTTTCTTAGTCATGTCAAATGAGGTAAAGAAGTGTAAGAAAAGAGGTAGTTCAGGACAAGGGTTATTCAACAATATTATACACTAACTTTGCAACTCTTCTGTGACTATAAAACTGCTTAAAGATTAATATTATAATTTAAAAACAAAATTTTAAAAAATGATGGGTAGTAGGTAAGGCAATTGTACCAAATGAAATATGTAACATCCACTGTATAATTAAAAAAAAGATATTTCAGAATGAATAGTATAATGTTGCCAGTGAATAAGGTAGAACAATATAACTTCTTAAATTAAAACTCTTAAAACAGGAAACTAATATGGATAATAGCAGATATGTGTGAAGTATAAAAACATTCAAAAGTATAACATAGGCAAGCATAGGAAAAAGTATTTTCTAAAAATATTTTAAAAGATGCTTAGATTACAAGAATTTCCATGTTCCCCATGTCTCACACCTCCCATAACATCCCTCATAAACATCTTTCATTAGTGTGGCACATCACCTGCAATGGATATACACATCCTGGGGCTTTGCCACTAAGCATGGACCATAGTTCACATTGTAGACGACACTCTCTCCCACACAGTTCTGCATGGTATATGCTCATATAAAATGGCCTATATCTGTCATTGTAATGTCACTCAGGATAATTCCCATGTCCTGAAAAACCACCTGTATAACAACTGCTTTTCCATTCCCTAAGCCAAAAGCATCCAGTGGCCACTGGCTCCACCTCTCTGTTGTAATTTCTTCCATTGCTTGAATCATATTAAGTCTACAACAGAATACCATTAAATTCACTCTAGTCCATATCTCTTCCCCCAGTCCTGAGGAGTTTGGGATGGTGATGTTCACTCCACCTCCAGGAGAGAGGGGGCTTATATCCCATGGATACAGTGGATAAGATTATCCTGTCTGCAGCTGCAGGCTCTCTCCATTCCCTGGGATGGTCATTGTCCATCATCATCTCCTCACCAGGTGACTTGGGTGAGTCCATTGTGCTGTAGAGTAGGAGTTGCAGCTCCACCGAGATTCCAGGCACATCTGGCAGATGGGCAGGCCAAAGGCTCCAGTCTCTGGGAGTACACCTACTAACTCCATCATCACATACAGGTTTGAATAGAAGGGACTGATGGACCATGAGCAGGGAGGACTTATTTGAGTCCAACTCTATCACTCTCAGGAGCACAGATTCAAAAGTAGAGCCCACTGATAAGGCACTGATATCTGGAGCTATCCCCCCTTATATAGGACCCGGGTGTCTCCAGAGTCCTCAGGAGCCCCTCTGTGTGCGATGATATCCACTTTGGTGTTCTATGGGATCCTACTGAGGTGTGCATAAACATTACCTCTGGGATGACCTCCCGACTCTCTTTGAAGTCTCTTAGCCATATGAACTCATTTGTCTTTACATTTTCCCTCTTTTATTCATGGTCTGGAAAAAGTCTTTAATAGAAATAATTCTTGCATTTAATTAAACTCTACCATGAATAAACACGAAAGACAAAAAGAGACACCAGCACAGAGGGAACTAGTTAAACATGAAATTTTATTTACTAGAAATATTTTCCAGAAATCAGAAATAAAATGATGATATCCAAAAGTCCAATAAATATTAATCTCCTATTTCACAAAGAGGTATATGTGGTAAAGTAATATGAGGAAACTACTACATTCCAAAGTATTCAAAGGCACTCACATTGTTGGGGTGGAATAATATTTTATCTTATTCTATTAGTATATGTCTTCATTTTCTGGAACTACTATGACAAATATAATGGTATTTAAACTGTTCATTGAAGCAATCAGAATTGATTTTCTCACAATTGTGAAAATGAGAAGTTCAAAATAAAGGCCTCTACAGGCCCAGCTTTCTCCGAGAGTCTATAACACTCTGGTGCTGTCCTGCCAGTATTCTTAGGACTCCCTGGCTTCCCTCTCTGTCCCTGTCACATGGCAATCTACCTCATTTTATTGCTTCTCCTGATTTCTGGCTTTCACTGACTTGTGACTTCTACTGATTTATGTTCAAATTTCCCTTGCTTTTAATGACCCAGTTGTGTGGATTGTTACCATCATTCACATTGGCTTCATTTCCATAGGATCCTCATATATCCTACTTACAAATAAGTCTGCACCTTAACTAATAATAAGAT
This sequence comes from Cabassous unicinctus, assembly GCA_029593785.1. Classification (NCBI taxonomy): domain Eukaryota; kingdom Metazoa; phylum Chordata; class Mammalia; order Cingulata; family Chlamyphoridae; genus Cabassous; species Cabassous unicinctus. The sequence continues at coordinate 28,516 of JAQZBX010017527.1, read as the reverse complement.
CTTTGCAGATCCTATTTACAAAAGTATGCACAACCACAGGAACACAGGTTAAAGATTGAACCTGTCTTTTTTGGAGTACAAGTTTCATTCCATGTCTACCGTCTGGACAGCAAAATGTCAGGCTCTTCCAACATGCAAAATATGTTTATAACACACCAATGACCTCAAAGCCTTAAGCTGTTTTGGTAACAAATCTAAGTTCATAGTCTTATCAAAGTCATTTATAGAGAGGTGTCTTCTTGGGAAGATGATGGAGTAGAGAGCTACAAGATACACTCTTCCTCCAGCCAGTGGACATGCATAAACTCTCTGAAACAACATTCTGGGTTTCCAGAGGCTAGGGGAGCACTGTAGAACATCCAGGAAAGAGCAAGACAGAGGGACTGAGAAGTTATGCCAGAAAACTGTGAGTGAATTACTCAGTGTCAGTGACCAGCACCCATGCCCCAACCTGGAGGCTTGCCTCCTGAGTGGTCCATAGCTGGCTGCTCTAAATGGAGAGTGGTGTGAAGGTCTTCCTCCCTGGGAACATGGGGGCTACATGTTCAAGGGCTGAGCATGGCTTATGATTGACCAACTTATAGTGCTGTTTCCCAGCTGTGAAGCATGGTTCTAGCGTGCCCTGAAGAGGAATCTTCACATCCATTGTTTCAATTCCATCCTTTTTTGCTGCCTCACTCAGCTTCTATCCAGGTGTCATCAAGCAAGGATGTGCTGTTCTGGGGGAGGGGGGAGGGAGCTTAGATCCACTGGGCCCTGTAATTGACTGAGTAGGTACAGATTTCACTCAAATCCAGCTCCAGGGAACAAGTGAGACAAGTGAGCCCTGCCCCTCCTGAGGAAGAGGCCCACCTGACAGCACAGAAACAAGATTTCAGACCCACCATGACCCACATTTCCTCTTCTCATTTCTTTCTGGACAATGCAGCACTTTCCACATAGATGACAGCTCAGGAAGAACTCTCAGGGCTCCTGACAACAGACAAGTCTCTGATCACCCCATGAGGCATCTGCTACCAATGAGAATTGGGGGGCTTTTCCAGTCCATCAGGTTATCTGTCCCCATCAGGATCAGACTGATGTGAGTTTGGATCATGTACAGGCCTTATAAGTGCAGGAGCCCCATTCTTGTTGGAGAGAACAGGATGAGACACCTGGATGATTCACCTGGGACCATAACAGATTGTCCCTTCTTCTGCTCCTTTCCTCTGAGGTCATGGGGCTCACTGTGGTGGTAGGGAGCTAAGCCTCTCAAGCAAAATCTCTGGATATCCTGCTACAAGAGGGGTATACATGTTCACATACTGGGATAAGAAAATGAGGCTTAAATTTTCAATTCGGGTGAATTTATTCTGCCATAAAGTAATTTGTTCTTATGGTGATTACACAGCTATGCACATTCAACTTTATTATTATTATAATATTTTGCCTGGGCACAGCCAAGAGAGAGAATTAATTCCACAAAATTAACTGCCCAGTGTCAAAGTGTTAGTTGAGTCAAAGTTTGTTCATACTTCCAGTCATATCCAGAAGAATAAAATGAAGAAATCTAATTCATATGTGTGAATACATTATATTATAATTAATAATAGCCTTGCAGATACATTTTCTGCATTTGAAACTTGGAAACATCATGTCATTACTTAGAATAGATACAGTGGAGAATCCCAAGGGGTTAAATACTTTTAAGCAAGAAGAGGAAACCCTGTATCATTACAGGATTCCCATGCCTACCAAAACCTTCCTTGCTCCTGAGGCTGGAGTTGGTCCTTACTCTGGGTGTCTCCCAAGTTCCCCCGCATGTCCAGCCCCATCATATATGGGGAGGTTTGTGTCTGTGTTCACAGTGACTTCCCCTCACTGTGTTTCTTCCACAGTAATACATGGCCATGTACTCTGCTATAACAGAGCTCAATCTGCAGAGAGAAATGGTACTTGGACATGTCTCTGCAACTGGAAATTCAACTCCTGAAGGGAGGGGCATAGTTTATGGTCCCACTGTTACTTATTCATGCAGCACTTTCCCTGGAGGCTGATGGATTCAATGCCAGCAATAATCACTGGTTGGGATGGAGATACCATAGACAGAGCAGGTGAGAGACAGGGTCTGTGAGGGCTTCACTAGTCCTGGGCCTGACTCCTGCAGCTGGACCTGGGACAGGACACATGAGGACAAGGAGAACCACAGTGAGTCATGTGCTTAGAGGCAGAATCCCCTTACCTCCATGGCTAAATTCCCTGAAACCCTCACATCTGAGAGCTGCCATCAGAAAGAGGGAGATCTGAAATGGCTTAACATGCAGGACTTGCAGACAATATCTTTCTGGTCGAGAGAGATCCTGAATATAAGTCTATGTGTGTTGTTATTTAATCTGTTGGACTAATTGGTGACTTGCATGTGGGAAGGACCTTTGTATGTAAAGATTCAAGGCCCGGAGTGTTCCCTGGACCCTTGGTGCTATGAGGCTCTTCTGGGAGGAGGATGCTTGCCAAATCCTAGGAAGATAAATCCCCCTCCCTGGAACCCCATCTCTCCAAGGACAGGATTTTCTTTCTCTATGAACTCCTAGCATGCACTTAAACATCTTTATTCCCTTCAAGATGAATCTTGTAGACCTTATGTTGAGTGAAGCATCCAGGCACTGAAGGAAAAATATTACATGACCTCATTGATATGGATTAAGTAAATTGAGCAGACTCACTGGGCTAGATACTGGAAGATAGGTTTACAAGAGTTAGAAAGGGAGGAGGTTGTGAGCTAATGCCCAATAAGGGCAAAATCCATGATAAGGTTATAATGCATAGTTGTGAAGTGGAGGGGCATGACAGTGATGCAGTGATAATTTTGGGTTAGATGGTGCTGGATTGTCAGGGGGTAGGGTGGGGAGGGTGGGTTGAACTGTCCATGAAACTGTGGGGAAGGTTGGGGGAGGGATCAGGTGAACACTGGGGATTGGTGGATATGTGGTTAAAACTACAAAGTTGGGAATGCTCTTTGGGCAACATGCCAGGGGAAGGTTAGTGGTTTAGCATGTTGGATGTGGCGGACATTTGGGACAGGGTGCACCTGTGGGGAGTGTGTGAGTATTCACCTTGTCATTGATTGTTGTATCAGTGGTGGAGACCCAGATAATAGCAGGAAGGTGTTGAGCTCCCACACTGGGCAGTCCTGCTACATTCTCAAATACAGTGGTGGGAGTCTCTTAAGAGCATAAGCAGTGCCTAATAGAGGATAGATCAGTATGTCAAGCCCTCAATGTTGTTGCAAGAAACTATGAATCTTGTTCTTCAAAGACTGAAGCCAGGTGGTTACCATGGGTCCCAAGGGTAAGGGGGGGGGGAAGAATAGAATAAATGGATCATGGGACATTTTGGAGATGATGGAAGTGTTCTAAATGATCCTGCGATGATGAATACTGGCCATGTTAAATTTCATCAAAATTTCTGGCCTCATGAGGACCTGAGGGCTCTCATTGATCCTTTCTATTTCCACCAAGACCCAATAGCCTGGTAGAAATTGCCTCTCAAAGAGAATTGAAACACTGAGCTTTATCTGGCAGCTTCTTGTTCCAGGAGACAAGGATACTGTGATTTCCTGTTGCTTCCTCCTTCTGTCAGAATTGGCTTGGATCCAGGTGGCAGAAAATTTTATCTCAAATGGAGATTCAAGCTCTAATATTCCTAGAGGCAGTGGGGGCTGAAATGGCCACCTTTACCATCTACCAGTTCTGCTCTTCCTCTCTTCCCCACTGGAATGTACCTGTTTTATTTGTCACCTGATACAAGTGTGCCAGGAGGATACTGCAATGAAACCAAAATGCAAAAAACACAGTGTATGGTGCTAAAGGAGCCACATCTGCTTTCAAGTCTCAGTCATCTATAGTTAGCCACAAGAAAACACTCATCTTTCTCCCTGGCCAAAACCAAACTATTACAAGCAGAAATATTGGAGAACATTACACACACAGATAGAAGATCCATTATGTCTTCAGTAATGTCCTTTACCCCACCATGGAGGTGATATTGCCTATACTGGACTATGCAGTGAAGAGATGGAACATTGGGAGTGCATGGCCAGTATAAATTGTACAAATGAGATGACCAGAATTTTCTTAGATGTGGGAGTACATCCCCATTGTCACTGCCCAGGAGTACAGTGGTACAGAACATCAACTCTTACAATTCATTCCCCAGTGGGAAACATGGAAAAAGAAGTGGCTAATGAGCCATTGAACCACAGGTGGCAGTAACATGCAGCCTCCTTACCAGTGTGGACACCGAAAACCTCCCAACAGTGTTCACTGTCCCCTCCTTTCTGTTTCTCTCAAAATGATTGCCTGAGCACTTGTATGCAATTGCACCAAAGAGGTTTGTTCACTGCCCACAAATTGCACATGCATTGGGACATAAGCCCATTACACTGTCCCCAGGCCATTTTTAATTTAATCAAATTTGTATAGAAAGGCCATTCCCAGAGGCCTGACTCATTTGTTGTGCAAATGATGCAGGGGATTTGCAAACTCTGAATCCTCATCAATATTCTGGAGCTAAGGATTATTGAAAGGAGGCAGGCAGAGGTAGATTGTCCCTGCAGAAACCATGGCCCACCTTCTAGTTTATATATTTCAGAAGTTTCTCCAAGGGGGATTTGTTCTATGATATACTTGAGGACCCTTTCCCTAGTAGCCACAAGAACATAGCTCAGCAAATGGGGGCTGGGTTTGGGCCATGACACCCCTGCAACAACACAGGTGGCTGGTGGCCTATCCTGTGGGTCTGAGAACATGCAGAATTACTGGGCATGCACTATTAGTTGTCAAACTTGGCTCCCCTGTCAGTTACCTTCATGATCACTCCCATAACCTGGAAGACACTCATCCAAGTGGATAAAGTACAATAAACTTGCTCAATTCCTTCTCTTGGGGAAGCCCCATGTTAAGTAGAAAAAATTATCTTGTCTCCCCACCGGGGTGGGGTGGGGCTTTGGAACAGCTAGAGTGGAATATCCATTTGCCAATTCCCCATTGTCTCAGTGTACCCTCAGCCTCCTCCTCTTTATTCCCAAGCTTATTTGGAATTAAGTGTCACCCAGAGTGGAGTATGCTCTTCTAAGTCCATTTAGGACATAGACAAACAAAGGTTAGTACTGCATTATTGCCAGCCTTAGCTCAGCTTTGTTGTGAGCTGCTACTCCCTCCCCACACTTTGCTTCCTCCAATCTTAGCTCTAATAATCTGAGACACTGTTGAAAGACAGGGTTGTATGCTGGGTGACCAAGACCTCTTGATCCAGCTTGGTTGAGAAGGACACTTGTTTCTCCCACATCATAAAATCTGTATAGCTGAAAGAAGCTATCCTCTCCTGGCTTTTGCAAATATCTATCTTTATTATACCTTATCTCCTTCTCCATGGCTGCACTTTCATTTTCACATCCAGTTCTCCATCTTCTGTTTTTGGTTGTTGTTGCTTTTGTTTTTGTTATTTCCTTTTTAATTTTTTTTTGAAGATACTAAGATTACATAAAAGTTAAATTTAAAAAATAGGGGATTCCCATATTCCTCACTCCCTACTGTGCCCATACTTTCCCACATTAACAACATCCTTCATTTGTATGGTACATTTGTTACAATTGATGAACACATTTTGGAGCATTGCCACTAAGTGTGGATTATAGTTTACATTATAGTTTAAACTCTTTCCTACACAACTTTGTAAGTTATGACAAAATATATAATGGCCTGTATCTTTCATTATCATATGGTCCAGCAATCCCACTGCTGGGTTTATGCCCAGAAGGATTGAAAGGAAGGACATGAACAGATATGTGCACAACAATGCCATCTTCTGTTTAATAGTCTCTTCAATAACAATCAATATCACACTAACCTCAGAATCAGTTGAATAGCCTTAGTTCACTGAGTTTGCTTGGTTCTACTAGCAAACTTTATGATTTATAGTTACCTTTAAATTTTGATATTATTTTCTGACTATGAATGTGTTTGTTGTAATTATTTCACACCACTTAGATCATAGAATATTTGCCTTTTTGTGTCTGACATTTTACTTAGTATGATGAATACAGATTACCAGGGGCATAAGTGGGGGTAGTGAATGGGGAATTAATGCTTAAATTGTAAAGAATTTTTATTTGGGGTGATGGAAAAGATTCCATAATAGATGTTGGTGATGGTGGCACAACATTATTAATGTAATTAACAAAACTAAATTATACATTTGAATATGGTTAAAAAAAATATGGTTAAAAAGGGGAAATATTAGGTAGTATATATGTTCCTAGAATAAAAGGAAAAATTACTGTACAATGCAAACTGGGAACCCTATTTTAAATTATTGAATATAGTTAACAGTACAATAATAATAGTATCTTTCTTCAATTACAATGATTCTAATACATTAATGCAAGGTTTTAATAATATTCAGGTACATGGAAACTGTGTTTTCTGCATGATTTTTCTGTATAGTAACAACTTCTCTAATAAAAAATGAAATTTATTGGAATATGTGCTGGAATTATAACTTCAGGAGCCTTCCATTCACAGTGTGTTTGGGTACTTTAAGTTATGGAAACACTTCCAGGGCAATCTTAACCTCTACATCCTCTACCTTGGCTGAAGACATGCAGAGCAGACTGGTGTTGATTTCCTAGGAAAAGCATTTATAGGAGACCATACATGATATCAACACTACAGTTGGGATGAAATTAATGGCTATTTAAATATGACTATGTGAATAGATCAAGGATTAAAGCAAAATGATTCTTGATATTATTTCAAAAGAAAGCAAATTTAGGTCTGTCTTTTAAGTAGCCTTAGGTTCTTGAGATGATCTTGGGAAGAATTTTATATGCCCTTGAGTAATTTTTCTAACTCACAATTGAGTAACTCATGTTATTAGTTAGCTCTTGTGATTTCCTAGGATATACCAGAGAGTGAAAGAAGGCCCCTGACTGTTGATTCAACACACCTGCACACTCAGGTACTCTGGGTCCTGGGAACTAGCTTACTCCATCTCTCTTTGCTGTGCCTTCAATAGGAATGGTGTTACCACACCCTTGTTTTTTTTCAAATTTGTAATTTTAAGTCATTACACTTGATATAACATAATATTCCTTTAAAGGGGTTTCTTGTTCTTCTTCTTTATTGCTATTGTGTTTTTCAATTTTACTGGTATTCTGGACTAAACCTTTATATCTTTTGTTGTCCTTTTTGACAACTAATATGCCTGCTCTATGAGATTAGTAGTTAACTAATGATAAGGACAAAGATTTCATTAACTACCTGGAATGAATAAATTTCCCAATCATTGCTGAAATACTCTGAATTTGTGTTGGTATATACCATCAACACTCAGCCAGGCAATGGAAACCTTTGCTTTAACCTAACTTTATCTTTTTCCTGAGCCAAAACTTTCAACAATGGCTCAGAGCTTGCTGCTGTTTAAGTAATTTCCTGATTAATCATCTAGCTCATTCTAGAATCACAGACATCTTTCAAAGCTTTTAAAAACCCTCAATTTCCAAATGATCTCCCATCATTCACTTTATTCTTTTTTGTTAACCTGTATATTGTCCCAATTATTCACACTAAGGTCATTCACAATGACCTGTCATTTTCTAGAAATAGAGGTCACATGTTTCTTGCTAAAGTGATCATGAAATACCCTTTTTGCCACAGTCCCTGACTCTTTCTTTCATGCAGAATTGAAGTTCAGGGAATCATAACAGCTGAGAATAGTAGTTAGAAAAAAGATTGATTTCTAATGATAGATTGTGAGTGTGGACAGTCTTGGTTATGATGGAGCCACACAATCCTCCATACTGAGACTCAGTTATGGACCTTCAAAACTCAAGTTCTCAACAATATTGAAGGTAAATGTGCAAATAACATACTATACATTCTGTAGAGATGTGGCTTTAACCAAGAAATTCTTACTTATATCATGATACTGAGGGAAATTTATTTCCATATACTAGAAATGTGAGAAATATAACTGTCTGCAGGTTTTCTAAAAAAGAAAATCTAAAGGGAATTCTTCCCTCTTAGTAGAAATGATATGAGGAAGAAACTCAGAACCTGAATTAAAGTTATGGGTCTCTGACTTGTATCACATCAATTTTACCAGAAACAACTATTATCCATCTATCTAACTATCTATCTATTTATCTATCTCTCTCTCTCTCTCTCTATCTATCTATCTGTCTATCTATCATATCTACATATCATCTATCTATCTATCAAATATGATAGTAAATGATGAGATGGGGCAGGTATACAAACACTGTCACATGGGTACCTTGTTTCCTAACACAGAGAACCTATTCTGAGGAGTACGGGAAGAGAAAATGGTTCACTTTTTACTCCTCATGGTCTCTTTTCCTCATGCTTCTGCCCTCAGCTCACTTTTCCTGGAAACAGGTTCAGAGGGAGCCTCACTCTTCACACATGCATACATATACTTTAAATTTTATATGTATGCATACATTTTATATATAAATGTGCACATATATACTGTATATATTTATATTAATCTTAGCATATACATATCGGTGTATATATCTATATCATCCTGAATTATATGATAAAATAAGTATATACACATATATATATTCCCATATCCTTGTAAAGTTACATAAAAAAACAGAAATTTTATTATTTAATATATTTAGAGAACTTATGTAAAATATTGTTCTGAGATTATTTCTCAAAGGAGATTTTGTTAAGATAAAATTGTGTTAATCTCAGAAATTTCAGTTGTCATATTTCATTTTGCTTATGACTTTTCTCTCTGAGATTTATTGGGATGGTGTTTATGTTTTTGAATTCAGGAGCCAATGACAGAGAAAATAGATGCTTCTGGAACTCAAATACAATTTTTAAGTTAATGAATATGTATATTTTCTTAATTGGTTATAGATTCTGTCACAAACTCTCCATTAAATCCCATTTATTTTAAAAGCATATAAATTGGTTCTTTTTTCCTTTATTGGACACATATCAGTTCAGAAGTGGTGAACAATTTTATGCAGGTCACCTACAAATGGTTTTTCAGGCTGCTATGGAAATTACCACACAATTTGTTGGCTTAAACAATGGGAGTTTATTGTCTCATAGTTTCAGACACCACAATGCTTGTTCCTTCCCAGGGTCAGTAGAATTCTGAAATGTTTATGGCCATCCTTGTCATTCATTGGCTCTTTTTCTCTTGATTCTCCTTACCTGGAAAATTCTTCTACTTTCTTTTCTGAATTAATACTAACTTCCTGCTTCTGATTATTTTTTCACTTTAAAAGGTATCCTATACACCAGATTAAGGCAAAACCAACCTCATTCAGGTGGGATACAGTCTAACTTGAAACTTCATCTTCAAAAAATCCTATTTAAAATGGGATCATACCAAAAGAAATGTGGATTATGATTAAGAACATGTCCATACTGAGGAACATAATTCATGATTAGGAGAATGACTATACTGAGGAGCATAATTCAATCTGCCACAGTCCACTCTCTGTACCCTCATAAAACATGCTCTTCTCACATGCAAAATACATTCACCAAATCTCAATACCCCAAACCCTTATGTAATTACAGGAACAACTCTAAGCCCAAATTCTCATCAAAATCATTTGTGGGTCTCATCCATACTGGAAGGAAATTTCTCTGTATGTGATGATACTTTGAAACCTAGAGAACAAGTGATCTGCTTCAAAGATAATTGTGGGACAGGTGTAGGATATATATCTTAAGAAAACTTTGTTCATGTCTCCCCAGCAATTTTGAAACCCAACAGGGTAAACTTCTTTAGATCTCAAAGCATCAGAGCCACCTGTGACTTCATGCTTTTTCTTCCATGTCTGCTGGGGCGGCATCTCTTCATTTCCAAGTATTTGTGCAGTCATGATCTCTCTGAATGTCTGGTCCTGGTTAACTCCCTCTGTGAACACTGAAAAGACTGCCACATTTTCTGCATGAAAATGGGGGTGTTCCAGCCTTTACAAAAATTAGGGAAATAACTGAAATCTACCTAGTCATCTAGGTCTAGATCCCACACACCCAGAGTTTTAGGATAATCAGTGAATCCTCCCTGAACATTGGGGCAGAAGGACTGTTCTGTCCATGCCAAAAGTTGGATGCACCATTTCAACAGACCTGATTAGACCCTCTGTCTTGGCCCAAGAATATATTTAAAATCCAGATATCTGCTTCCATGGTTCTTCTCTTGAAGTTAGTCTTCCTCACTTCCTTCTCTCTGTCCAGGCTGGCAGTGTGTCTGTACATAAAAATTTCACAATAGTCTTGTTGCCTTTGAATAAAGCTTAAAGGAGTCCAATCCATCAGCCAAAATGACTTTCCACATGTCCTTCCTGTATATTCACATTTCCAATTCTCACTTCCAATGAAGTGATTGACTGGACCCATTTTCATTCATACCCACTGTAGCAAGTTAAATCTTCATATGGAGCCCTGTTCTTTGGGGACTCACTTTTCAGAAGCACATGTAGGGCTCGGAAAGAGCCACCCTTTCTCTAGACTCAGAGTACGTTATCTGAATAAGCTGAGAATTTCCAAATAATTAAATGCTGACTCTTGTTTGCTTAAGAGTTCAGTTTTCATCTTACACTTTAATTCTAATATTTTGCTCTAATCTGCAAGGAAAAACAGGCTATATCTTAGAAACCTCCTCACCTAAATATCCAAATTCATCAATTACCTGTTTCACTTTCTAACACTAAGTGGACATAATTCAACAAAGTTCTCTGTTAATGTAAAACAAAAATTTGCTTTCCTCCAGCTTTCAATAACACATTATTCATTTCTTTTTAAGACCTCATTGAATGTATCTTTAATATCCTCTTTCCAACAAAAGTTTATTCAAATAAATCTAGACCTTTTCTCTCAAGCGTATTAAAATTCTTCCAGTGTCTAACCATTAGACAATTCCACATGCTTTCCCATATTCTTATATATTTATAATAGCTGCACCACATTCTGGTAAGAAAAATTCCCTTGGCTTGCCATGTTGCTATAACAAATACTGCACAGTGATTTGGCTTCAACAATGGGAATTTACATTTTCTCTGGGCATGGTAGTAAAATGAGCTTACTACAGCAAATCTTGGGATCTTCTGGTTCTCATCTCATGATGATGTCCTCAACTTTTTGCTCAAGGTTACTAGTGAGTTCATGCTTCTCCTTTTTATTCCTGTTTTCAGTCCATTATTAACCTGGTTTAAGACCCAATGTCATTTAAGTGGGCCACACCTTAACTTAAAATAATGCCTTAATGAGATCCTATTTCCAATGCATTCACATCCACAGAAATGTGGATTGAAATTAAGAACATGTCTAAATTTGAGAAAATAATTCAATATATCTCATATAATAATATCAGATCAATGTCTGACTTGGTTAAGTTTCAAAAAATGATTGCCCATCAATATTAACATATCTGTCTGGGAACCTTGGCTCAAGTCAGCACAATTATTACTTACAGGACCTCTTCTATCCTAGTGTTATTGTCTCAAATTAACATGAAATTGATGGCTTTAAAAATCATAAATGGTTGGGTTCACAATTCTGGATATTAGAATCCTAAAATCAGTGTGTTCACAAGACAATACTCCTTGTGAAATCTGTAAAGAATTTATTTTCTTCCTAAATCCTTCTGGGTTGTGGGAAATCCTTGATAGTTAATTGTTTTTAGCTGCATCCCTTCTATCAGTTACTCTGTCTTCAAATGGATTTCTTCTCCCTATGGCTGTCTGTGTAGCCTCTCTCATTTTTATATGGACAAAAGTATTATTTGATGGAAAATCAACCCTACAGCAGTATGACCTCATTTTAACTTAATTAATTCCATCTGCAATGATGTTATTTTCCAATAAAAATATATATGAATGTCATGTGGAATATACTTTCAACATACTAACATGGGCAAACAAAATTCAACCGATATAACTCTTTTCATGGTTGGGCCCAAAAGTGTTGTAGAAGGAGGAAAATCCTTGAAAACAAGTAATTTATTTGGGAATTGATCCAAGGAGACATGGGAAAGTGTGGGCAAATGAGATTGGTCATTGAAGGAAATCAGTTCAGAATTGATAATAAGCATGTTAGCAATTAGAATAATCCTGAACTCAAGTTGTCAGGGGACTTAGAAGACAATTTACAAACTGCTTCAAAGTAGTGGACATTAGAAATGTGCAAATAAATTCTAAAATATGCAAGTCTTCTTTCTTATTAGCTCCACAGTCAATTACTCCATCAGTCTGCTGCTCCATCACATAGTATAAACACAATATCTGCCTGAGAGAAATTCTGACCATATTACAAACTGGCAGGATGATGGAGCCCTTGTTGAGAGGGAAAGGTGAGGAAATCCTCTGACCTAGCAAGTTGGCCACTATCTTTGTCCACTATGATTTATACAGGGATTCTTTATGGAGGTGTGATGGTTATGATAATTTTTCAGGTTGGCTAGGTAATGTGCTCAGTTGTTTGGTTAAGTAAGAACTGGACTAGTTGTAGTGCAAGGACATTTGTTAGAATTTAAACATAGTGAGTCAATTGCATCTTTGGCTGATTACATCTACAATCAACTGAGTAGATTGCCTTAGCAATGAGAGATGTCTCATACAGTCAGTTGAAGCCCTTAAAAGGAGAAGTGATTTCAGCCTTCAGAGACAGAAATCCCTTCTCTACTTCAGACAGCCAGCATCTCCTGGGGAACTCATTGAGGAGCTTCATTAGTCCTGGTTTGCAGCTTGTCCTCATTAATTTTTACTTGTGTATACCCATGGTCATGTGAGACAATTTTATAAAATCTTATACCATTTACAGCTATATATATCCTATTGGTTCTGTTTCCCTACAGAACCCTGACTAATACAGCTTGATATCAAGAATGGTTCTTGAACCTTTCCCCAGGATGGGACATGACTACCAGAGATAAGCCTCCCTGGCAATAAGGGAGTACTACCAAGTGCAAACTGGCAATATGACTGGAAAAAGACCTTGACTAAAAGGGGGAAAGGTAAAGACAAATGAGTTCATGTGGCTAAGAGACTTCAAAGAAAGTTGGGAGGTCATCCCAAAGGTAACGCTTACACACACCTCAGTAGGATATCATAACACACCAAAGTGGATATCACCCCACACAGAGTGGCTTCTGAGGGCTCTGGAGATACCCAGGTCCTATATAAGGGGGGTGGATAGCTCCAGAGATAGATGCCTTCTAAGTGGGCTCTGCTTTGGAATCTGTGCTCCTGAGAGTGACAGAGTTGGACTCAAATAAGTCCTCCCTGCACATGGTCCATCAGTCCCTTCTATCCAAACCTATATGTGATGATGGAGTTAGTAGGTGTACTTCCAGAGACTGGAGCCTTTGGCCTGCCCATCTGCCAGATGTGCCTGGAATCTCAGTGGAGCTGCAACTCCTACTCTACTGCTCAAAGGACTCACCCAAGTCACCTGGTGAGGAGATGATGATGGACAATGGCCATCCCAGGGAATGGAGAGAGCCTGCAGCTGCAGACAGGATAATCTTATCCACTGTATTCATGGGATATAAGCCCCCTCTCTCCTGGAGGTGGAGTGAGCATCACCATCACAAACTCCTCAGGATTGGGGGAAGAGATATGGACTAGAGTGAATTTAATGGTATTCTGTTGTAGACATAATGTGATTCAAGCAATGGAAAATTACAACAGAGAGGTGGAGCCAGTGGCCACTGGATGCTTTTGGGGTAGGGAATGGAAAAGCAGTTGTTATACAGGTGCTTTTTCAGGACTTGGGAATTATCCTGAGTGACATTACAATGACAGATATAGGCCATTTTATATGAGCATATACCATGCAGAACTGTGTGGGAGAGAGTGTCATCTACAATGTGAACTATGGTCCATGCTTAGTGGCAAAGCCCCAGGATGTGTATATCCATTGCAGGTGATGTGCCACAGTAATGAATGATGGTTATGTGAGATGTTATGGGAGTTGTGGGAGGTGGGGAACATGGGAATCCCTGTAATTTTTGTGTAACATTTATGTAATCTAATCATCTTTTTAAAAATATGTATATATAAAAAATAACATTTATGTAAGCAAGTGCACACATATGCAAATATATTTATATATCATTTTACAAAAAAAAGAATGGTTCTTGAGAAACACAATCTTAAAAATGATATTTTTGGGTTGGTTCTGGAGTTTTTGCAATTGGCTGTCTACATTGATTAGGTTCAAAGGCACCAGTGACTCTGTTTGAAATAACCAATAGGTCACCTGAACTTGGATATGGGCAGTGACCTTGAAGAGAAGTATATGGATTTACAAGACACAGAGGAGATAAAATAAAGGGAAGTGATGAGTCATGGCCTGGAGAATGAGTAAGAATAAAAGATCAGAGATGATTCTTATTATCCTGGCACTGTCAAAAGAATGGATGGTGGAAAATTTTTCTGAGATGTGGAAACCCAGGAGTCAAATGGAATTGGAAGATACATACCATAAAATTGCATCCCAGCTCCATCAAGAAGATAAAATTGCAAGAATGAAACACAGCATTTTAGCATATACTGAATATTCTGCAGAGCAAGTGTTTTAATTTAGTATTTCTAAGAGACTGTAGAAAAACAAAAATATTTTCAGAGTCCTAGAATTTGGATAGAGAATTCATTTCATAATTTATATAAAACAATCTACTGAAAGATTATTTTTAGCTGTATTGTAAAAAATTTAGAATTTAAAAATGTAATTGAATACTGATTCTAAGTAGACCTTTGTAAATTGGGAGAAATCCAGTAATTACAATGAAAGGAACATGAGGAATTGTTGGCAAATCTTTGATGGCATGAGGCAGGAAATATCCTGACATAAGAGGAAAACTCACCTTGCTGTTGCACCTGTGCTGAACCAAGTTTTGTGAGTCCCTTGGTGTTCCTGAAGCCCCTATTGAGACCCTCTTTGAATTTTCCCTGCAGGTTTAAGTGTGAAGCAGAAAGATGCTTTAATGATTTGTAGCTGAAATTGAAGGCTACATCAACAAATCTTCCAATTAAGGTTTTATTTCTCCCTTATTTACATCCAGTTTTCTATAGTTATATTAAATTGAATAGTGAACATTAATTCATTCTTTATTCTATACACATTAACCATTAGATTCCTGTGCTTAAGGCACCCTTCTATGTGAATAATACATCATTCTGAGACAACACTTGCACTCCCTGGGTCTTCTCCTCACTGTGTCCTTGGCAGCAGGGAGCTCAACTGCACACAGGAAAATACATATGTACATACCCCATCCTGATGTCTTAATGTCCTTGGTGAGAAGGTGCAGAGTCATATTTTTCAACTAGCCCAATTAATAAATCATTCTTTTCCATTTGAGACTGATATATTCACTTCCAAACAGGGTTGTCCTGCACATCGTATAATCAGAATTAGCCCATTGTGTGATATTAACCGTAACAGCCCAGAAACCTAAGACATTGATCTACTGTAGGAGATTCAATGGAACTTGTTTTATTCAGCTGGCTGGGATCCTGGAAGGGACTAGAACATTGGTGATACCTGGATGAAGTCCTCTCTTTTGTAGTGTGTTTTTAATAACAGTTGCTCCACTGGTGTCTTCCTCTCTGTTAATCTCAACCTAATTATCTTGAATTGATAGTCTAGTGAATAAGTAATTTTGGAGCCTTCTATTTGCCAGGAACCTCCATTTGCTATGGAGTTGGTAGTCAACAAGAAGTGTGCCTGCCTTCAGAAGGCCACAGCTGTGTTGAAAGGATCATTGAGGGAAACATTGAAATTAGAGGGCCTGGAGGAGAGTGATATACAACTCTTGTCCTAGAAAATCATATGGATTTTAATGGTGACATGAGCAAAGTTCACCATCAACAAGCAAGTGCCAGAGCTTTGAATGGTGGCCTAGGGTGAGGAAGATGTCAGTTTATATGCATTCAAGAACCCCAATAAATCTGGTGGAGAAATAGTGTAAGCAGGTCCACAGTTAAAGTACCTTGTAGAGTTGAGGTGTGTTATTCAGTTCTATGTAAAATTTCCATTGCAATTTATAAATGTGTGACAAAATGCTTGATATTCAAAGGGGAAATATGAAATTAATTTAATTAAAACATACCAAAATGGAGGAAGTATTTCACCCTCCACTGGAAACAAATGAGTATGCTTGAAAGGAATGTATGATGTTGGCTGTGGTTGTCTTGTTGGAGTTCACTGGGGTCAAATTGGTTGAAAATGTTTATTAAGTCTCCTATAATCTCATTGACTTTTCTACTGATTGCTTTGTGAACACTGTTGAAATTTTTGACTGTAATTATACATTTGAATAATTATTGTAGCACAGTAAGTTATTTTCTTTCTAAGCACCAAAGCCACATCATTTGGCTAATATACATTTAGTACTCATATCTTTTTGGTGAATTGTCAGTCCATGAATGGGGAGTTGTATCTCTCCCCATAGTAAGTAATTGTTGGGTAATGATTTAGTTAATAAACCTTTGATGCTATTATATCTTCTTGGTGACCTGTCAGCTCATGTGTGGGAAGAAGTGTCTCTCACCATAATAATTGTTGATTATTAGTAATTTGGAGATAGTTCTGGTTCCACATAAAGATATGCCATCATTGGGGATCTCCAACACTGCAAGGCCTCTCTTCCCAATGGTGAGATGCAGATGAGATTTGAGGTTTCAGTTGATGGTTTCATTATTTGGAATTTTGGGAGAAGTTGAACTGAGGTGAATTCATTTTGCATGTGTTGAGAGATGTGATAAAAGTTCCCTTAAGGTAGGTTTCAATGTGTGTAACCTGCATGATTTTCAGTCATTGAATCCCAGGAGCATACAATGGAGTCAGCATGGAGGTTATTTTAATTCTCCCATGCATGCACCTTGGCTCTGCTGTTGTGGAAAGGTTGAGATTGTCATAAATGACATGGCTCATCTTTCCTGTAGTGAAACTCCAAATCTAAGGAGACTACAGGTAGGGAATCAGCACATATTGATATTCAATATACACTGAATATTAGTTTGCTTGTTTTTTAATGACTGTTATAAAACATAACCACAATAGTATATGACACCAATTTATTCCCTTAGTTTTCTGGCATTCAGAATTCTGAATTAGTTTCATGGGGCCAAAAACAAGAAGTCCACAGGGACTCTCTTCTTCTAGAATCTATAGGGGAAAATATATTTTCTTGCCACTGCTAACTCTCAGAGATCCATTAATTGCACTCATTACCTGATACCCCCTTTCTCCAACTTCAAATCCAGTAAGGTAAGATCTTGCTTCACTCATGTAACTGCCTCTTCTTCTGAAATATTATCTCCCACTGCATTCTTCTCAAAAGGGAAACTAATTACATGAAGGGCATATCTGGATAATGCAGGATAATCTTCCCATGCCAAAATCTTTAAATTAATCAAGTCTTCCAGGTCTCTTTTACCATGAATGGTAAAATTCAGAGGTTCCAGGAATTAATATCTATATATCTACTGTGGACATTATTCACCTATCAGTATACTCAATGACCTCAAAAGATTCATGTGCATTCTACATGCAATATAAATTCACCTTACCTCAACATTCTCAAAATTCTCAACTGGTTACTGCATCAAGTCCAAAATCCAAACTAAATGTTATCTTCCTGACATTTACCAATATTATGATACAAATTATTTTAATCATATATGGGTGAATCTCAGGGTTTGGTCAATCCTGAGGTGAAATACTCTTCCATAGGTAGACATGAAGAAATAGAAATCAAGTTTTGTGCTCCCAAATTACATTGAGGCCTTGGGGACACTCCAGTTCAGAGAAGCTGTCAGGCCAGAGACAGTGAGATTTTGTGGTACAAAATTAAACTCTCAGGTAATGAGAATCCATCATTGATAGGGAAACACTTACACTCCCATTCTCTCTCCTCTATCAGGAACACATACTTTGATGAGCTTACCACATTTTTTATCCTAATGACTTTTTCTGAACAAGCTCAGAAGATGTTGGTGCAGCATGTATTGTACAGAGCACTGGGTCCCATAGACTACTTATCAAGGTCAACTTCAAATCTCAGTCCTTGGGATCTGCATGACCTTGAATATTTCACTGGATCCTTCCCAGATGGTTTCACTCTGTAATGACCATGTGAATACCCACAGTCTGGTCATAATGGCAACTAAATTGAATGATGACCCTCCCAGCAGAATTTGTAGAGTTGTTTTTTTATTCTTTTTTTTAACAGTGAAGGTAAATCATCATTTATAACTCTGAAGATAGTTATTTTTATCTTGTCCTACTCCAAGCGCAGGTCTGAGCATCTTCTCCATCCAGATCTTCCCTCGGCTCTGATATTTAAAGGAGGTCATGAGGGCCTTCAACTCTCCTATCATCTCTTCCACCCCCAGGAAGTCCCATGCTCTCCTGTAACATTGTTCTTAACCTATACATATTTATGGATATTGGTGCTCCTATTTTAAACTAGTTAAGTTAATCCAACTGTCTGTGAAAACTAGATAGAAGAGGAATTAAATAAAAATGTTTGTTTAAAGTATACATGTTTATTAGCAGGAGTTGTTTGTTCAATATTTCAGAGAATTCTGAAACTCACATTCTCAGGCTGTGAAATTTAAAGCAGTTCTGTCATATTGAAACTCAATGAGAACAGGGCTGATTCCAGCAATCATTCTGAAAACTGTATGATAACTCCTCATAAGTCTTATTAGTATAGACTCATGACTATGACATTTTGATATTCATGTATTTAAGTGGCCAAATATAATCCAGAAGGACCAGCATTATCACTTTGGCAACCATCCACTTGATGGAAATCCTGGATTCCCAGAACTAACTCAATAGATAGGATGTCACATAGCTTCAGTCCAGGAATGGAGGAGACTGGACCCTGACAAGCAGCCCTCCCCCTCCTGTTTATTGCTGCTTTATCCAATTCCTGTCCAGGTGCTATGCTGCAACTCAGAGCTATTGTGTCTCAAAGCCAATGGCCTAGGTGCAGCCTTCAGTCAAAGTCCAGTAACCAGTGGGGAAGGTGAGCCTGAGACCCTCCTGGGGTAAAAGCTAATTTTTCAGTGCAGGAAAAAAATTCAGACTCACCATAGCCCATATTTCTTACTTTCATTTATCTCTATACAATTCAGCACTTGCCCCATATGTGATTGCTCATGTAGAACTCCTAGAGTTTCTGATGAGAGATGAGAATCTGATCTCCCCCTGAAGCATCTGTTCCCAATGAGAATTCGGTGGCTTTTTCCAGTCCATCAGGCTAGCTGTCATTGTCAGTGTCAGTGTTTTATGTGTTTAGATCATCTAGAATCTAAATACGTGCAGGGGCCCTGTCCATGACAAAGGGACCCTGATGATGCACCTATATGATATACCTATATCCATGCCAGGTATTCTCCTCTCTCTGCTCTTTTCCCCTATATCATGGGGCTCTACAAGGTTGTGGCTGGCTAAGCATGGGGAGCAAGGATTCTGAATATCCTGAGGGTGGTGGGCTATACATGCTCAAATCTGGGAAAAGAAAATAGGGGCTTTACTTTTCAATTTAGATAAAATAATCCTGACATAAAATTATCTGTTCTTATGATGAATAAACAATCATACAATTTCCAATTCTTCATCACGGTCAGGACAGAGAAATAATTTCAGAAAATTAACTGCACAAGGTTATACTATTAATTTAATTAAAATTTGTTCATTCTTCCAGTCTAATCCAAAAGAAGAAAATGAGGAAAACTAATTTATATGGCATATGAATGTGTGTATATACAATATAATACAATACAATACAACATTATATTATGAAATGTTATATATAATACATATGCAACATCTATATAAATATTACATATAACATATCCATATCTATGCATATATAATACATTACAAATATATTTTCTATGTTTGAAACTTGGAAACATTATAACATTTCTTAGAATAGATACAATGGAGAATACTCAAGGATTAAATGATTTTAAGCAAGAAGAGGAAAGCCTATCTCAATACAGGAAACCCTTCTGTCTCCTTATCTCCCTTGAAACTGAGTCTGGGGTTGGGCTTGGCTCTGAGTAGTTCATGACTGCCCCCTTCATCTCAGACCCCTCCTGCAGGGGAGGTTTATGTCTGGGCTCACAATGACTTCCCCTCACTTTGTCTTTTGCACAGTAACAAACAGCTGTGTCTTTGGCAGTCACAGAGCACAGTTACAGAGAACTGGTTTTTGGATGTGTCTCTGCAGGTGGAGAGTTGGCTCTTGATGGATGGAGCATAATCATAGCATACTACTGACATCAACTGCAAAATCTCCCCCAGGGTCAAATGGATCCAATGCCAGCACTAAGGACTGGTTGTGATGGAGAATCCAGAGAAAGAGCAGGTGAGGGACAGGGTATGGGAGGGTTTCACCAGTCCTGGGCTTGACTCTTGCAGCTGTACTTGGCACAGGACAGCTGAGGACAAGGAGAACCACAGTGAGTCTTGTGCTCAGAATCATCATCCCCTTTATGTTCATGTCTGAATCCTTGAAACACTCACATCTGGGACTTGCCACCAGAAAGAGGAAGAGCCACAAGGGTTTAATCCTGTGGATGTGTTCCAAGACCTGCAGGCAATATTCTTCTGCTTGAGGAGGATCCTGAATTGAAGTACATGTGTGCTGTGCTTTCATCTCTTGGCCTAGGTGATGATTTGCATGTAGGAGGTACCTATGTATGCAAAGGTTAAATGAACCAGATTAGTTTCCTGTATCTGGGGTTTCTCTGGGAGGAGGATGCTAGCTAATACCTAGGATAGTACAATCTCATTCCTGGGGTCTTATTTTCTGCATTTACATTTTTTCTGGGCCACAGAACTTTCCTGAAGGGGATGATAAGGGAGCTAGATGCAGCCAATGAACAAGGATGGCTTTGGAAATATATTTAATGTGGCTTTACATTCATGGATATATATATTTATCAAATACCCAAGACAAAAACATGTCCTGTTAATCTGTGCAATAAACATTTATCCATTTATCTCCTCTGTTAATTGTTATTTATTGGATATTTTAAATATTTGAAGCAGCAGATAAATGTAAAAATACAACAAATTCAGAAAAAAACTGGGTTTAATCCAATATGTTCTTTAGTTTAAAAGGCATTTTTTGATTCATTTAAATTGTGTCAACATTTCTTAATCTGAGAGTGCTTTTATACAATGTGTTCTCAGGAATTACTATAGATTTTAATTTGTGTATCAATCTTTCATGCAGTTTATTTTGGGCAGATGGTGGACATTTCTGTTTAGATGATAATCACTTCCAGAAGCATTCTACAACTGTTTATTCCTCGTTCACAGTTGAGTCTGCAGGGACACCTTGTACCACAGGACTCTCTCTTTAGGAGGACCTTTAAGGAAAATAATCCCTCTTCTGAGGTCACAAACAGGTGGCCAGAGGAAGGCCTTCAGTTCACTGATATAGTGCAACAGTGTTATTTGAATTCTGTCTCACAGAGAAACTGTTCAAGTCCTAACTCCATGTCCTGTGAATGTGACCTTATTTAGAAATACTGGGAAGATGATCTTTGAAGATGTTGTTAGGTAAGGTGTGGTCAACTGGATTAGACTAGGCTCTAATCCAACTTCACTGTTGTCCTTACATGAAGATTAGAATTGGACACAGAGAGAATCACAGAGGATGCCATATGATGACAGAGTTAGGAATTGAAACCCAAGGATTTCAGGCAAAGCCCCAGTGGTTAGGAGGAGGTCAGGAAGGATTCTCCCCTAGAGACTTGAGATTTACAGACTTCAGAACTGCAAGACAATATATTTGTATTATGTAAAGTCATCTAATTTTTTATATTGTATTTTAGAGCCCTAGGAAATTTATGTCCAATTCCTGCTTTCCTTGTACTGTACAGGGAATATTGGATTCTGTGAAAATAATTTACAGAACATGGGTGAAGATAACTTGTAGATCTTTGGCAATATATCTGCTCAGTGAATGGTTTTATTTATTTATTTATTTTTTAAAAGATTTATTTATTTATTTATTTATTTATTTATTTATCCCTCCCTTGCTGCTTGTGTTTGCTGTGTCCATTTGCTGTGTATTTTCTCCGTGTCTGCTTATCTCCCCCTTGCTGTGAGGTCCCGCTGCTTCAGCCCACCGTGCAGCGTGGGCTGGCCTGCCCTCACAAGGAGGCCCCAGGAAGCAAACCTGGGGCCTCACACATGGTAAATGGGGGCTCTATTGATTGAGCCACACCCGCTTCCTGTTGTGAGGTCTTGCTGCATCAGCCCACCGGGCGGCGCGGGCCTGCCTGCCCTCACAAGGAGGCCCCGGGAAGTGAACCCGGGGCCTCACACAAGGTAAACGGGAGCCCTATCAATTGAGCCACACCCGCTTCCCCAGTGAATGGTTTTAAGAAGCTCATAATAGCTAGGGGTCATCTCTATATCCAGGAATCAGGCCCTTGAAAATGACCTGAGAGCTGACCTCCTGAGGTCTGTGTCACTGAATCCTGGGATTGTGGCTGAGATCCTAGAAGTCAGTAGAGAGCCCAGCACAGCTCCATCCCCTCCTGCCATGTGATCCTGTGGATGTGGCTTCATCCCTATGAGCTTCAGCCTGATAAGACTGAAATTTAGTAACACAGCAGAAATTAGTGTATTTTATAGTTGGTGCCCATATCTGTATGCTATTATCATCCCCGTTTTTAGAAACACAGTAATTACCATAAGATCAGTGTGTTTCCCAAAACTCTGAACACACAGAATTAATAAACCAACCTTGTCCTCTAGGTCTTCACTATTAAGGAAAATATACACCCTTGAAACATCCCTTTTAAATGTCCTTCCCATTGCCTTATTGAGTTAGGCAAGTGCTCTCATAGTAGTATAATATTATTAGTCACATAAGAGTCTTAGTTCAATAATTATTTTAGACTGTGTTTTGGAAAAGAAATCCCAGTCCCTGAGGGGAAGGGTGGAAGCCCTTCCCCAGAGCTCACTGCACCTGCTCTGGAGTTGGGTCAAGTGCTCCATGGGTCCTGAGTACCCCTTGCTGCCTAGCTCCTGCCCTGCAAGGAGGTTCCTGATAGGCTTACAGGGCTTTTCCCTCAAGAATCTTTGCCCAGGGTTACCTGGCTTGTCCCTTGGAATCAGACTGCTCTTTAGAAATATCATATGCTACTGATAACATCTTTTGACATACTAAATTGTCCTTAGCAATTCAGCATACTCTGCAGGGAGACCAAACAAAAGATTCTATGGAACACCCAGGGCCCCCTTCTCTGAAGCCCCCAAGATCCTCTGATACTGTCCCACATACAGTGAAGCCAGAACAACTTAGTGACTTTCAGAGTGTCTCACATGTCCTTTGTGCCCCTCTCCTTGAAGGTCATATCAGGAAACTCCTGCACCCAGAGAATTGTGGGGTTGAAAACCCATTGGCATGTCTACCAATTCCATAAAATGGACACACTCATGCACACACATGCACTCATACACACATGCTCACCCTCATACACATGCACCCACACATCTACTATTTGAATAATGCACAAACTCACAAGCACACATCGAATCAGCATGTGCACACTCATGTACACAATCACACTAGCATCCATATACACATCATACACACTTCCATACAGTCACATGAGTACACACACATAAATACATGCTGTATCTAATTTTTGAAGCAATGGACCCAAATTTGTCCTTCTCCTTGTGTCCAGCATATGGGTACTGCCCCCCATGTTAACCCTAGGCTTTTATGTGTGACTTCCTTTGATGAACAGAACAAAAGCAAACATGAGAAATATGAGACTTGGGTATTGTGTACTTAGGTTTGCCTTTCCCTACAATGCCTGGGAGGCCTGCAGAGGCCCCTTTGAAAGGAGCCAGGCCTGCCTGCCAGGGGTCAAGTGCATATGGCTAATTCATGCACAGTCAGCGCAGCCAAAACGGACCTGCCTTCACTATCTGGGGGAAGACCTTGGATATACACCCCAGGGAGTGTCTGTGCTCAGGGGACACAGAGACCCAAGGGAAGAGCCAGGGAGACCATTTGGCAGGACATCTCTCCCAAGAGCAGAAGGAGGTGCTGGGCAATGAACAGGGTGCCCAGAGAAGTCATCTTGGTGGGAGGTCAGAGTCCCTATGGGCCAGCATCGGTGATGGGCCTCCTGGGCCTCCCCTCTTGAATGGGATATCTCTTGAGCTAAGGGGTCCCTCTCCCACCACTGCAGTAGGGTAGGAGTAGACTTTTTACTTCACAGATCTTCAAAATAGAAGGGTATCCTTAAATATAGAAACCATTGCAATGGGAATAATTAATAAAATAATTAGCTAAATGGAAAGTCATGTCACAAATAAAGAGAAAAAATTTACATTATACTTATGGTAAAGAATTTCTCTCCAAAATAGAGTGGATTTCTATCCACTAAATAAAAGACAAAATAATTTCAATGCAATTTCATGAAAGAATATTTATGAATTACTAATAAGCTAATGAATACAGAAAGAACATTAGTAGTCATGAGGGAAATGCTATCTAGAACCACTGTGGAATACTTCACACTAAAAAAAGTTGATACAAAAATATAAAAGCAAAATATGAAAATCACTGGCAAAGTTGTATTATTGATAATAATAATACAATGAATTATTTTGTTCAAAATGTAAATAAATCTCTTTGTAAGGGAATTTATATATTTTAATTATCATGTTATTAATAAAAGAAAGGCATAAAATCAATTGAAAAATGTTCCACCTACAGAAGACAGAAAAAGGAGAGCAATATCAACAAAAGATGAGTAGAAGGAAGAAAATAATTAAGACAGGAGTGGAAATAAATGAATTGGAACATATAGCATAAATTAACAAATAGGAAAGAAAGTTTAATGACAATTCAAATTGTCAAACCACTTTTTAGAATGATCAAGAAATAGAAAAAATGCAAATTATCAATAATGTGATTGAATTAATAATGTCAGAGTAGATTCTACAGACAAGAAAAAAGATAATATTACCTAAAATGTATGCCAAAAGACTAGACAGTTAAATGGAATGCATAAATTCTATAAAAGTCACTACATACAAATGTTCACTCACAATAACATATAATGTCAGTATTTCCCAATTTAATAAATAATTAAATTCTTCATAAAGAAAATTTCTACAAAATAAAGTTTATAAACCTCAATTGGCTAACTTGCTAAATACATACACTTTAGACAAAAAATACCATCACTCTTACATGAAATCTATCTGAAAACACAAAATATGGGAAGGTGACCCAACAATTTTATGAGGAATGACTATTCCTAGTAATAGACACAATAAAGTCACTATGAAAAAGAAAATTATATTCTAATATTCCACATAATTTTACAACATAAAGATTGACAAATTATTAGCAAATTAAATCAAGCAAGATATATACATATATTTTAAATCACCATCAATAAGGTGTACTTCAGTGAATGTGTGGCTCAGAAAATCACATAAAAATTTGCCATGTTCATAGACTAAAATAGAAATAGTTCATATCCGTATTATTAGTGAAGAAAACATGCTTTGTCAAAGTCAACATCCTCTTATCAAACTGGATGCCTCCCACATGGGTCCTCACCTGCAGTGGCCATGTCAGTCCCCACCACCTGGTTGTAAGGGGAGAAATGGTCAGTGACCCTCCCAGCAAGATTTATATATAAGGATTTTATTTAAGTTAAATAATCATTTCTAACTGTCTTGTGTTGAACTCCCTTAGCTTTTTAAAATCTTTTCCTGCTCCCAGTGTAGATCTGAGCAGCTTCTCCGTGGTTCTGGATCTTCCCTGGGCTCTGGAATTTGAAGGAGTTGATGAGGGCCTCAAGGCTGCCAGAACCTCTCCCACCCTCTGGATTTCCTGTGTCCACCTGGAATGTGGCTCTTAAATCATATGTCATTGTGGGCATTGGGTCTTTATTGTAAACTAATTAAATTAATCCAATGGCCTGTGAAAACTGTAGGGAGGAGGAAAGAAGTTAAAATGCCTGTGTACAGTATATACATGTTTATAAAAAATAGTTGTGTGAATGTTCATTATTACACAGAGTGTCTGAAACCCACACCCTCAGACCTTGAAACTTAAAGCAATACTAAGGTCATAGTTGATACAGTGAGCATAGATTTGAATCTTTCAATCCTTCTGCAGACTTCACTGAGAAATCATCATAGTTCATATTAGTATATTCTCATATTTATTTTATTTTGATATTCATGTCTCTAAAGTCTCCAAATACAATCCAGAAGTTCATGCAATACCTTCTTGGAAACTGTCCACCTAATTATCATCCTGGGCTCTTGGAGCTCACTCAGGGGAGAGGAAGTCAGGTCTCTTCAGTCCTGGAATGGAGGAACCTGGACCCTGACCGAAGCCCCCTCCCATCCTGTTTATTTCTGTCTCACCCAACACCTGTTCAGATTTCTTCCTGTAGTGCTGGCCTCTCTCATGTCTGGGCACAACTCAGAGGCACTAGGCCCCACAAGCAACTACATAGGTGCAGCTTTCAAAGTCCAGCTCCAGAGAACATGTGTGGCAGGTGATCATGAGCATCTCCTGAGGCACAGGCCAGCTGGCCAGCACAGAAACCAGGTTTCAGACTCAAAAAAGTCACATTTCTTCTACTCATTTCTCTCTGGACAATACAGCCCCTTCCCCAGAGGTGATAGTTCAGGAAGAACTCTCTTGTACCCTGACAACAGATGAGGCTCTGACCTATGAGGCATCTGCCCATAGTGAGAATTGGTGTCTTTTCCCAGCCCATCAGCATAGCTGTCACCATCAGGACCAGCCTGCTGTGTGTGTGTATCACACACAACCTGCATAACTGCAGGAGCACTGTCCATGAAGGAGAGAAAAAGGTAAGGAACATGGACAATGTACCTAAGGCCATGCTAGATTGTGTCCAGTTTCTGTTTCTTATTCCTGAGGTCATTGGTCTCTACATTGTGGTGGGAACAAAGACTGGGGCCTAGGAATTCTGAATCGCCTGGGGGAGGGGAAGATACATATTCATTCCCTGCGAAAAGAAAATGGGGTCTTTAATTTTCAATTCAGAAAAAATTTATACTATCATAAAATATTCTGTCCTTATGGCAACTAAACAATCATGTGATTTCCTATTTATGATTATTTTTTGTTATTAATATACTTTCCCTTAGCTTGTTCAGGACAGAGAATTAATTATAGAAAATGAACTTTGCAGGGTCAGAGTGTCAGTTGAAAGCATGTTTATTCATATGTCCAGTCTAATCCAGATGGAAAATATGAAGTAAACTAATTTACATGTGTGTGTGAGTGTATGAAATTATAATATGATATAGAATAGGATATGATAGAATATGATATAATATATAGTACAATACAATAAAATATACTATTGTATATAATAACATTACACATATATTTTCTGTCCTTTAAACTTGTTAAAACATGAAATTTCTTAGCCTTTATTTATTGGAGAATTGCTAGAGATTAAACGGTTTTAAGCAAGAAGAGGAAACCTTGTTTCATTACAGGAATCCGTTACTTTCACAAAGCTTCTTTGAACCTGAGCCTGGGCTTGGTTCCTGTTCTATGTGGATCCTGAGTGCCCCCTGCTGCCAAACCAACTCCTGCATTGGGAGGCTTGTGTCTGGGATCCTGCAAAGTTCCTCTCACAGTGTCTCTCAGACAATAATACATGGCTGTGTCATCAGCACTGATGGAGCTCAGCTGAAGAGATAATTGATTTTTGGAGGTGTCTCTGGAGGTAGAGAGTCGGCTCTTGAGGGATGGATTGTAAGAAGTGTTACCATCATAGCATATTCTTGACAACCACTGCAGGTCTTTCCCTGGGGGATGATGGATCCAATCCCAGCAGTTACCACTGGTTGTGATGGAAAATACAGAGACAGAGCAGGTGAGGAACAGGGTCTGGGAGGGCTTCACCAGCTCTGGGCCTGACTGCTGTAACTGCACCTGGGACAAAACACCTGAGGGCAAGAGAAATAGTGGGTCCTGTGATCAGAGGAAGCATCCCCTTTACCTTCATGTTTCAATCCCCGAGACACTCACATCTGGGAGCTGCCACCAGAAAGAGGAAGAACTACAAGTGTTTCATGTTCCTGTGGACAAGGGCCATGACGTGCAGGAAATATTTTACTGGTTGAAGAGGATCTTGAATTTAAGTCCATGTGTGGTGGGCTTTCATTTGTTGACCTCAGTGGCAATTTGCATGCAGGCAATACATTTGTATGTAAAACTCAAAAGGGTTAGGAATTTCCCAGTCTCTGTGGCTCCTTGAGGAGGATGCTGGGTGAGACCTAGGAGACCACAGTTCCCTTCCTGGGGTATCACTTCTCCAAGTACAGGGTTTTTGTTTTTTAGGCCATGGAAGTTGCTGACAGAGCTGGTAAGTGAGCTAGATGCAGCCAAGGAGCAATGATTA
>JAQZBX010017526.1:0-30173 GCA_029593785.1 Cabassous unicinctus | reverse complement strand
TATACTAACAATGAACATGCAGAAACTGAAAAATTTAAAAATATATAATTTACAACAGCACCAAAGAAAATGAAATACTTAGCTGTACAAGTAACAAGACTTTTATCGGGTCTATATGCTGAAAATTACAAAATGGTAATGAAAGAAATCAAAGACAACCAAAAAAAGTTGAAAGATATACCATCTTCAGGATTAGAAGACTCAACATAGTAAGAATACCAATTCCCCCATATTGATGTACAGTTTTAATGCAACTCCAATCAAAATCCCAGCACATTTTTTGGTAGAGAGAGAAAAGGTTATTTTTAAATTTGTATGGTAAGACTCAGGCCCTAAAATAGCTAAAATAATATTGATTTTAAAAAAGAGTAAAGTGGAAAGAATTACTCTTCCCAATATTAAGGCTTACTATTACGGTTATAGTAATCAAGACAGTGTAGTAATAATGGAGGAACAGTCACATAAATCAGTGGAACAGAATAGAGAACCCAGAAATAGACTGACACAAATATGCTCAAATGATTTTTGAAAAGGATGCAAAACAATTCAGTGGACAAAGGATAGCCTTTTCAACAAATGGTGCTGGACAACTTCATGTCCATAGGCACTAAAAATGAACTCTTGACTTTCTCACACCTTGTACAAAAATAAACTCAAAATGGGTCACAGACTTACATGCAAAGCAATAAGATGATAAAATTTTAGAAATAAATGTAGGAGAAAACCCTTCAGTTTTAGGGCTAAGCAAATTAGGCTTGACACCTAAATCATGATCCATGAAAGGAAAAATTGATAAAGTTGAA
Source organism: Cabassous unicinctus (assembly GCA_029593785.1). Classification (NCBI taxonomy): domain Eukaryota; kingdom Metazoa; phylum Chordata; class Mammalia; order Cingulata; family Chlamyphoridae; genus Cabassous; species Cabassous unicinctus. The sequence goes on along the minus strand of JAQZBX010017526.1, from coordinate 29,370 downwards.
GAATCTAATTGATAAATTTGAAAACTTTTGCTCTCTGAAAGATCTATGAAAAAGATAAAAAGAAAACTCCAGACTGGGAGAAAATATTTACAAACCACATATATGATAAAGGGCTAACATCTAGAATACATAAAGAAATCTCAAAACTCAAAAAAAAAAAATCCAAATAGAAAATGGTGTATATACATGAATAGATATTTCACTAAATAAAGAGATGGAAAATAAGCATGGGAAAAGAGGTTCAACTTCATTAATCATCAAGGAAATGCATATTTAAAACAAAATGAGATATAACCACACATCTATCAAAATGGCTATAATAAAAAATAGAGAAGAAAATAAGTGAGTGCATTTGAGATATACTTTATAGGTACAGTCAAGAATTACACATACAAGGATGTCTAAAATGATGAATGATGCCCATCAAATGTTAAATCTAGTTATTTCTAGGTGGAGAGAATTTGAGCTGTTTTTTTTTTTTTTTAATCACATAAATTTGTAAATAATAAATAAATAATGTATTGTTAAAAAGTTCACAAAGTCATTTATTTGACAATAAAAAGAAAGTGCAAAATAAGGAATCATTCTGCTATACTAACCTAGTCATATTATATCTTTACTCCTGTATTCACAATTTCGCAAAGAAGTTGGAAATGCTGGTATATCTAGAAGAGAACAATCAGGATGACATGTTCAAGAAAACCCGGGGTATGTACCCCAGACTAAAGCATTATATGGGGGTAGGATCATAGTCATTTTTAAGCAATTTGAAGGCTGTCATAGATAAAATGAGAAAAGATACTATATATTGTGGTTTAGAAACAACAGCTATGGGAGAACTTAGATGGAGAGAGATTTCCTGATATTGAGTCTGCCTTACAAAGTATAGTGAGAGTTGAAGCAGATACAAGATGAATCTTATGTCAGGAATGTTGTATAAAGAATGTCTACAATTAGAGGGAGGTAAGCATTGTGGAACATTAAGTTCTTTCTAACTAGAATTCCACTTTGAAAAAAGGAATGGCCTCTGACTACTTTTGATTGCTATTTATCTTATATTTGGGGTTTCTGGCACCTTCTGATTTATCACTTTGGATCTGCTACCTCTGGGAATTACTCTCACAAAGACACGTCTCAAATATCTGATCTGATGCTTCAAGATGGAGAACAGTAAGTAAATGTGAAGCAAGGTTCCTAAAACTTTTAGTGGATTAATTATTTAACATTGTATCTTTCTACGTTATAAGGCAAGAGCCTTCTCTCCATGTCATCCCTCCACCTTTTGGAAAATGTAATTAGAACATTTCTTAAAAACATGGCATCTGTTCATGCTAAAGTTCCCACAACTGTGTCAACAGCACTTGGCATGTGAAAGAAGAGAGAGCCACAGGCAGTGACTTTTGCCCCCTCTGGTCCTCTGATCTCACATTGAGGTAGTTCATCCCACTTTCTATGACAGACCTTTAGGGCGCTGAGGAAACTGTTTACTCCTTAAAGATAACATTCAAACTTAAGTCTAATGACAGCAATTGCTATTTAAAGGACCTGCCACTCAACCTATTCAATTTCCAAAGTATTTGGAAAACTACGTGAAGAAAGTTTTAAACAAATATACATAATGGGGCTACATTTAAAAGTGTTTGCTTTCAGCATTTTCTTAAAGGTTGTTTTTTTTTTTTTTTTAATGCTCTATTTATGGATAAGCCAGAGAATTAGGCATTCCATGGTTATCCACAGTATGTCACTCCTTTCTCTGTGCTGCTTCTGTGCCTTGTATATAGTTCCATTAGTATACAATCTTACTATTTCCTTAGTTATAAAATGCGTGCAAAATTTCTTACCTTTCAGGGTTATTGTGGACATTAAAGAACCTACCAGTAAAAAGTCTAGCAGAGGGATTATTTTTTATTTTATAGGAATCATCCTTGTAGACTGCAAGCAACTCTAGGGCAAGAACCATGACCTAATCACTTACAATAGATATGAATTTGCTTCACAACCCTTAGATACATGTATGTATCAAATTAGATCTTTTCCCAAATCCTCACTAAGGAAATGTGGGTAGTGGCCTCTGCGTTTTGTTCTTTGAGCTTGTTGCTGAGAAATAACCAAATTCTAATGGTCCTATCAAATACAAGAACTCCTCTGCTCACAACACTTCCCAAGATTAGCCACTCTTCTAAGCCATCTCCTTCCATGTCCCTCCTGGTCCTGCCATCTCTTGGCACATCACCAGCCCCTCCACCATACCTCCTGGTCCTGGTCCACAGGCTAGTCCTTTACCTATCTCTGCCCCACATTCACCTTCCTGAAGCATGGCAGGGAGGAAGGACAGGGGTGATTTATGATTACGTAAAGGAAAATAAAATCACTATTTTCTTTTTCGGGTTATCCTGCCATTCATGTTTTTATCCCCAGTGCCTAGCAGGGTGCCTGGTATAGAGAAGGCACTCATAGACATTTAATAATTGTGCAACAGAGGTGAACTCTCATTAGGCCTGGCAACAGTAAAGTCCTAGAACAGGACTAATACACTGTTAACTGAAGTATCAGAACTTGGTAATCGGTTATTGAGAACGCAGGTGATAAACCTCCTCAACTCCTTGGCTGTGTCACTGACAGTCCCAAGTCTTAAAGCCAGAGTTAGACAAACATTTCCAAGCAAGGCAGCAGGACAGCAACTGGGCAAAATGCTCAGTGCTTGATGGCTACTTTTACTTCATACTCAACTCAGTAAATACACAGAACTTCGGGAACCAGACAAATGACTGGCCACCATGTCTGACATTTTATTGTGAATCAGTAGAATAATATAATAAATAAGGCTTTAGGTATCTGAGCTAAGTTTTCCAGATAACTCCTTAAGCCTCCCAATGTCATTAAATAACCATTATAAAGGAATATCTTCCTAGGATGAAATATATATATATAGCATGCAGTGTATGTGTGGTATGTGTGAATAGATAGATAATAGATAGATAAGATAGATAGATAGATAGATAGATAGATAGATAGATAGATAGATAGATAGATAGATCATCTACAGATATCCTTGCTGTCTTTTGCAAACCACAGCAAACATAATTTTTCTGTGATAGCTTAATGTAACCATCACAAATATTCATTAATCTAGTCTACATAACCAGTGGTGCCTTCTAGAATAAACTTGACTTTGTGCATGGCAAGGAAATGACCCTGAATGTTGGAATTTCCTAAACCCACAGGTTTCTGTTTTACCATTACTTGTGAGTGTTTCCTTTTAAAATATTTTTATCACTCCTTACTTCATAATGGGATATGATATTTTGTTAAACAGTAGCAGATTATCTTTTTTTCTTATAATTTTTAAATTTATTGCTTCTATATTGCTAAAGCTTAAACATAGAAAACTAAGCTTCTTTTTGGAAGAGGGAGTAAGCAAGAATAAATAGTCTCTGATTTTGATTAGGCTGATTTTTTATTCTGATTTTTGCTAAAAATAACCTTCCATTTTGGTTTCTTTTGGGTTCGGGGCTATGACAAGACCATGACATTGCCAGCTCTCTGACTATTTACATGGTATTTTGTATTATTCAGAGGAATGTCATAAGCATTGAACAATTTGTGCCTCAAATTGCCTGTGAAGTATTATTTATACACTTTATAGAAGAGAACCTGAGACTTGGAAGGTCCACATCCCTATAGTTAGCAGAAATTAAACTCCAACCCCTACTTCCTGACCCTATCCTGACAAAGTTGCCAGTACTGTACACTGTGCAAACATTCTGGGATCTTAAAACCTAAATGACCCCACAGGGTCTGATAATCTCCCAAATGACAGCGTGACTGAATTTAATGATTTACTTTTTAGAGTCAGACTATTTATTCTCATATATTTAGAATCAAATGTTAATTACTAGCCCAGCTACACCTATGCACTCTTAGATGCATTTTAGGACAATTTACATTTTTATGCACTTGTTTGTCAATTAATGGACAGCACTTTTTTTTTACTCTTGCTATCCAAGAGTAACATGAAAACTCCATATTTGCATTTCAGCATTTTTTGCTTCCCTTTTCTCCATTCATGAAGTACTTTCACCTTTCTGATGATCCAAACCCTAATCACCCCGCAGAGTTCAGCTGAACTTAAAATTTCCATGAAATGCCTTCCATGATTACCACAGACCTCTCTTACCTTCCTCTTTTTCCTTACTCCTCTAATACCTCCTCCCTCAATTATTCATTAATAATTTCAGGACTATACAATTTCTTGACCTACTAAAATGGAAAACTTCTCAAATCAAAGACTGCATCATATATTTTTAACATATTCATCTCTGCAGTTAGCAAAAGGCTAGCTATATAATAAGTGTCCAAGAAATGACTAAATGAATATGAAAGTCAAGAGATGGGTAACATTGAAATCAGCTAAGTTCAACAGATTGTACATTTTGAAAAACAAAGGTAAAAGTGCTTTTGTGATGGCTCTTCTCCATATGTCCCGCTCCACACACCCAGATCTATTTTCCACCCTCTCTGACCTGTGTGCCCTGTGAAGGTGACTCCAGTGGACACTGTGGTAGGCGCAATGGCACCCCAAAGATGCCCATGCTAATCCTCAGAGTCTCTGAATAGAAAATTTTATATAGCAAAGCAGATTTGCAGGTGTGACTAAGGTTAAGGACCTTCAGATGGGGATAGAATCCTGGATTATTCAGGTGGATACAATCTAATAGTGTGTGTTCTTAAAAGCTGAGAACTTTTCACCACTGTTGACGAGAGGGAGCAGGGCTGGAAAGATGCAACATGAGGATTCAACCCACTGTTGCTGGCTTTGATGGTAGAGGAAGGATCCATGAGCCAAGGAATGAAGGTGGCCTGTAGAAGCTGGAAAGGGCAAGGAAATGGATTCTCCCCTAGAGCCTCCAGTAAGGAGCGAGCACTGTAAATACCTTGATATCAGTCCAGTGAGTGCCAGGTCAAATCTGTGGCCCACAAAATTGTAAGATAATAAACTTGTATGGTTTAAGCCACCAAGTTTGTGATAATTTGTTACAGCAGCTGCTAGCTGGATCCCTATTGGATTCAGCCACTGGGAGTCACTAGCAGGACTTTGGATGACTAGAGAAGAGTGGATAGGGCATAGGGGATTTCTTTCCCGCTGTACCTGTCTCTCCATGCCTTTAAGTCCCACTGGGTGGCTCCTCCGCAATGTACCCAGCTTCTACTGGGCTCTGGAAATATTATTTTCTCTTTGATCCCTCCTTTAGAGATGGCAATTCCTACCTGCTTGTTGCTAGTTTCTGGGAGCCTCCTTTTGCTTCATTTCCTCAGTTAATCATGCCCACAGCGCCTCTACTTTTTTCTTTGAAGATTCTGGAGTGAATTTGCTTCCTGCTAAGACCCAGACTTGGACAGCCTTGTTTCCTTAATGCTTTATGTACACTTGGGAAAGAAGCATAGTGCAGAGAAGGAGAGAAAGGGTCATGAGAAACCATCTGACCCTGAAAGAAGCTTCAGTTTATTATGATTTTTCCTATTCCCATGAGATATGTCTATGAATTTCCACCTTTTTCTGTGATATCTCTATGTCTTTGCAACTCCCCCAATCATCAACTACTCCCATAAACACACAAATATTTTTTGATATAATATTTACTCTCTATTTGCAATTTATTATGCTTAGAATCCTCCTTCACTTTTTTTGTATTTAATGCCCAGGAAACTAACATATTCCCAAAAATAAGAGGGTCAAGTTCTCAGAATGACTATCACAATGATCAACAATTGTCTGTGCCAAACTACATGTCCATATTTAGCACATACCTAATTGTCACATTCACAAGAGAAAGACTATGAGTGAGAAGATGGTTATGTAACAGTAGAGCACCTTCTTTATCAGTACAGAGGTCCAGGTGTTTCAATTCATTCTGTGCTTGGCCAGAAGCTGACTTTCCTGAACAACCATTTTCTGGTCCAGTCTAGATGTTCTGGACTTACTTCTCAGCCAAGGTCAACTGCCTCAATGGGCTTATAAGTCATAGAATATGAGAATGGATGAGAGACCATCTACTCCAGCTCATTTATTTAATAAATGAGGAAAGTAAAACCCTAAAATGCTGTGTTAGGTAGATAGCTAGGTGCAGGGTTTAAGGGCTTGGGCTGCAGAGTCAGGTACCTGGGAGTTTGAAATGTGGCTCTTTTGCTTAATTGTGAAAACTTGGGCAAATTACTTATAATTCTCTGCATCTAAGTTTTCACATCTCTATAGTTATGATGTATCTGTCAGGGTTCTGCAGAGAAAGGGAAACAAGAGGAGATAACCTATATCCATTTTAAATCTTTACCTATATCAATAGATAGATGATAGATGGACAGACAGACAGACATTTCTTTTAAGGAACTGACTCACACAATTGTGGGAGCTGGCACATCTGAAATTCACAGGGTAGGCTGGCAGGCTGGAAACTCAGGAGTTCATGTTGCCATCTTGAGTCTGAAATCTGTTGAGCATGCTACAGGACAGAAACTCAGGCAGGATTCGACACTGCAGTATTAAGGCAGACTGTCTTCTTCTCTGGGAAATCTCAGTTTTGCTTTTAAGACCTTCAACTGACTATATGAGGCCCAAAAACATTATTGAGGTTAATCTCCTTTATTTAAAGTCAACTGATTGTAGATGCTAATCACATCTACAACACTCCTTCAGAGTACCACCTAGATTCATGTTTGATTAAATAACTGGGTACTATAGTGTAGCCAAGTTGACACATAGGAATAACCATCACAGAGAGCAATAAGAGTATCTACCACAGGTTTGTTGTGAGGATTAAATATGATGCTGTAAAGTGCTTTACCATACACACCCATAGTCAGTAAATGAGTTGAGGACATTAAAATGAAAACTGAATCAAATTATTTACATTTGCTTTTGTAACTCTTAAATAACTCTGAACAGATACTGTCCTCCTTTGCAGATGATGAAACTGAAGCTCATGGAGTTCAAGTAACTGAACCAAAGCCACAAAGCTATTGCTCAGCTATTCAAACCCACATCTGACTGATTCTAAAACCCATGCTCCTCACACTTTCCCATGCTGCCTCTTTATTCTGAACAGTAAGTTCATCAGCTCTTCCATGGCCCTCCCCAACTTTCCATCAATGTACCTGAGGTTCATTTTCTTTAGGTTACTGTTGACTCTTCTCTCCTCTTTATTTGAAATATCTTGTCTTTGCTGGCAAAACCACAAACTCTCTACTTTGCCTTATTTTTCTTCATGCCAATTATCACTACCTGACATCAAATTATTTATGTTTGCTTTCCATCTTTCCCACCAAGATTATAAAGTCCACTCAAGTAAGGACTGTGCTTTGTCATTTGCTGTATCTGCATCATGTAAAACATGGTAGGTGTTCAAAAATACTTTTGATGAAATATGAATGAGCGAATTCTCAACAAGTACTGACAAGAACACTCCACGTATCTATTATGTTCTATCCCATCTCCGAATCACAACCATTTATTAAGGAAGAAGCCCACACACCAGAGATATCCCCTCGGTTAGGCGGTGCCATTTAAAATCATTTTTCACATCAAGCCATTGTACACAGAGCAGTAAAAACACTTTCTGCCACTTGATTATCCCCCATCCCTATTTAAAAACTTACTGGGTTTGACATTTGCTAACACACTTCAAAATCTAACCTGCTAATCATGGCATTCTTAGCTCTTTACTAGCTTCCCATTTTGCTATAAATCTAACTCTTCTCATTTCCTGGAGTGTCTCAAATTCAAATTATTATTTTCTGTTTTGTATTAAATGTAAGTATTCTGACTTGAATTTAGCTAATGAAACTCCATTTCTTCCTATCATATAACTATTCAAGTTCAAATCAATTCTTCCTGAAGAGCTGGGTTCCAATAAGATCATTACAAATAACTTGTTTTTTATTTCTGCCTGACCCTGTGAAAAAGAAAATTAAATAGTCCCTTTCTTACACTCTAAGTTCTTAAAATTTAATATAAATGATGTTGGTTTAAAAGTTAGGTATATTGAGACACAAAACATATGCAATTAAACAGCCAAGAGTGGTAAGGGGATGTTAAGAGTAGAGTCAAGCTCATCTGCCTAACCCCCAAGCATGCAGCTGAGAGACCTCCTTCTCTGGGTTTTCTTGTTTGCTATGTCTTCTACTTTATAATCTCTTCCAAATTTTTTATTAAAATTTCATTTCTCCCTAATGGCTTCCCAAATTCCCAATACTCAGGCTTGGAGATTCCCATTTCTCAGGCAACTTGCAAAACAATGGTACTTTAACTGTGTGTGTGTGTGTGTGTGTGTGTGTGTGTGTGTGTGTGTTTCCAGGATGTTGGAGGTTTACATTGTGAAGTTCCAAAGTTCCAAGAACATTACATAGAGCTACTACATCTTTAATCAAAACACGACCAAGATATTGCCTATATCTTAGCTATAGGCAATAGATATTATACAATAGAGTTTAACCTCAGTTCTCTAAAAAAAAATGTACTAAAGATACACACATATATTATGTATAAAACATTTGCATAAAATGCACTAAAAAATATCATCTTATTAACAATGGTTATCTCTACTTGTCTAAATTTTCCAAGCTTTTTTTCAGTGATCTTGGATTGCTTTCATAATTAGAAATGTTATTTAAAAGAGATACATTTCTAACTCAGTACATAGTTGACCATAAGTATACTAATAAGCCTTCCTCTGAGAATTTTTTTCTCCTTCTGACCCCTGAGCAAACTATCATTAGTTTGTAATTTAACTCCGTACCAGTTTTTTGCAGATTCAACAAAACTTCAAGCCTGACCCCCAAATTTTGCATACATATGCATGTGCCCTATGGCTTCTTCAGCATCACATACCAACCATAAGTCATTAATATGAAGCCTTACTTGATTGAGCCTGACCAGGGTCTATAAAGCATTATGCAGAACAACTGGAAAGAAAATTCTGATTAAGCAGCTCGGCTTTGAAGATCCTGTGACTGTTCTGCTCTTTAAAATCTTGGTAAAGCAAATACAGAAAGTAAACCCAGATAATCAGGCAAGAATGGGTTGATACTTCAAAACAGCTAAGTGTATGTTCTTTTATAATAATCATATCTGCTAATTATTAAGTGTCTACTTTGTGCTAACCTCTAAATCTGGTTGTTATACAGATTATCTATCATGTCACAATGCTGTGAATTAGGTACTATTTTTATGCCCATTTTAAGGATGGCTTTATGAATCCAGAGAGATTAAGTGACCTGCCCAAAGCCACACAACTAGCAGCAAAACCAGAATTCACATCCCTATCTTCCTAATTCCAAACTACAGTTCTTTCCTTTACATGGAGCTGGTTCATGCTGCCCCTGCCAGGAAACTCAGAGATCAAGAACTAGGAATGAAAGAAAGAAGGATAATGTGTTAGAGAGTTTTCTATCCAACCTGCCACCATGGCCACCCAGTAAATTCTTTTGCATGAGGAAACCAAACTGGGAAATGTGTAATCAAGAGGAACTAAGGTAGCATATGAGCCATGCGCATACTTGGCAAGCAGTGCTTTGGGTCACAGATTGATTTTAAAGCAATTTTTTTTTTAGCATTTGCCTCTCTGTGTGTGTCTTTCTCTCTTTCTCTCTCTCCTGCTGGTTCTGTAAGCTAAAGCAAGCCACAGTCTGGGTCATGTCTGCAGTATTTACTCACAATGTTGGCCTTAGAATATATTTGGCACCAGAAAGCAATGAAACCAATATAACAAAAAAGGAACCTTACTGTAGCTCTGGACAAACAAAAGCAAGGTCCTAAGATTAAAAATAAATGTAGGGACACCATGTACCATGTAGGTGGCCCCACTCACACATAGGTCTGGCCATGTGGCCAGGTGAACCATTCTTTCTTTTAATTTCAGTAGTTTCCTTTGTGAAATCAGGGGATGAATTCTGATTTTCAAGGGCCCCACATGTCTGACATTCTGTGCTTTTTATAGTGACTACTATTCTTAAGTAGGAATAGATTGTTGAAAAGAAGAGGGAAAATATACTCCAACAGAACCATTTAACACTGGGATTTTTTTAACGCACATTTTAGACTGCACATTGTTTTATTTAAGTCTGGATAAGAGTGCCATTTGCATTCTAATCCCGGCTCTGTCCCTGCCGTGCTAGAAGAAAGATGAATCTTTCATTCTTTTGGTGTTTTAATTTCCTCAGTGGTTAAGCAAGGACGATACATCCAATCTACCTTTCAGAATTTCTGAATGGATTATAGCAAAACCTTTCATAATGTTTTGGCTTAAAAGATTTATCTCTGAACCATATTTATGTTTTCATATTCTATTTTCCCCAACCAGTCATCAATAGGATTCACAAAGGAAATATATCCATATAATTGGATTAATTTCCGTAAATCCTTGGATGATCTCCAAATGTCTGGCCGTGACTAATCAATAAATTTGAATTTTTGGCAAATAGCAATCATTATGTACATGTTTCAAACATCTGCCCTTTTCTCCACAATTCAGCACAATCCAGTTTAACTAATCTGGGTTTAAATAATTGTGAATAAATGTTAATATTCAATAGCATGAGAATACTGTTTTATTGGACTAAAACTCTCCTGATAACATGAGAAACCAAGATGCAAAATTCTATGTAGATGCCAAAGCTTGAAATACATGAAATTCTACCTCTTACTGAGACTGAATGCTGGAATTGGAAGTGGCCTTAAAAAGGAAAACTAGTGGAAAGCCTTAACTCTATAGAAGAGAAGGGAAGCATGTAAAATTTCCTGAGTAACCAGAGGGTTAGGTACTATGCTAGGCATGTTACTGCACCAACACATTCAATCCTTGCCATAGCTCCAGGAGGAAGTACTATTTTACCCATTTTATCTAAGTATAATCTGTTAGAGAAGTGAAATAACTTACCCGAATTTTGTGGTATGAGCACAATCAAACACCAGATTTTCTATTAGAGGTCCTAGTTCAGAGGTCAAGACAAATCTATAAGCCTACTGCAGCAGCAAAATACCAATTAATCTTTGGGAATTCTACCAAATTCTCCTCTCTGGAAAAAAATTTCATGGTAGAAGGTTTTTGAAGAAACAATGGGGTAATGGTGAGACCTCCCCGGTGCCCTAGTTTGAGATGACAAATCTCTGTGTCTACAGAAAATCATCAGGCTCATTCCAACTACATATATAACTGATACCAGAACTTACAATAATCATGCTACAAAAATAACAGCTCCAATTTATTGAACATTTATGAGGTGTCAGGAACTTCAAAAATGTTATTTCAAAGCCTCTTGTAAACCTTCAAAGTAAGTATTACAACACCATTTTACAGATGAAATAACTGAAGCTTTTACAGGTAAGTAACAATAATGATAATGATAATAAAAAATATATTTGTATAGAATTTACAGTGGGCCAGATACTAAGTATCTTGTCATATATTAACTTATTTAACCTTCAAAACAAAAGCCTATGGGACAAATATTAGTATCATCTTTATTTACCATATGGGGAAACAGATATACAGAGAGACTGAATAAACTTCCCCAGTTCACACAGCTGGAAGGTAATAGACTCAGGGTTCAAACCCAGGCATTATGACTCCAACGCCCAGGCTCTTTACCATTATAAATGATCTATACTTAGTCTTATACAGAAGACAAGTAGAACAAGAAGAATTTGAGGTTAGGATCAGGCTACAAACCCAGCATTCTTTCTAACTCTTGGGTTTCAGAACCCTGGCTACTCATTAGAATAATCTGGGAAGCATTTGGGGGGTTGCAACTTTCACTGAGAGAGGTGATCAGCTTATCACGTGTGCAAACTAAAGGAGCTTCCAGTTGTGTTGCTTATTTATTCCTAGAGTTGGTGAATCTTAAAAGAGGGAATGAGCACCTTCACTGTTGCTTGGAATGGAAGTTCTCACCCCAATGCATGAGTTGACTTGTTGGTAGACTCTGAGGCACTGGCCCCATTGCCAGTAGCCCCAACCTAGGCATTGCTGCCAGCAAACTGGGGGCAGAAAATCCATATTTGTTCTCCAAACTGGTATGTCCTAAGGTACAGTTTTCATCTATATTTGTTTTAACTTTTCACTTTGACAAGCATGTATCACCTTCCAACTACAGGTAAATTATTGTGCTGGGCACTAGGGGAATGCAGATTCCTTCTTCTCAATGGAATCACAATCTAATGGAGGAAATATATATATTGGCAACTAAGTATAATTCATATCCTAATATTAAGGAGCCCTTTAGGTTCTGTGCCCATGTTCAAGTTTCTGCTATGTATGGGAAAATTAGAATGGGTTCAGGTACACTCTGGAGGTCAAATCAAGGCATATAAAGGTAAGATACAGGGCTTTATAATACATTTCACTCTAATAATGAGTTTAGTCAACCTGTGTGCTTTTAATGTACACTGGAGAATTAGTTAGATCATTATTATTGTTGTTGCTATTTTATTCTCAAACCATGAGTTTACAGCATCTTCTCTTCAGTGGTTTGTGTGCCTGAGAGCAAAATAAACTCAACATTTTCCTCCTGCAGCCGCTCATGAATATTAATGTTATCTTTATTTATTGTTTGACAAAATATGACAAAAATAAAAATGCACTACAGCAAAAAAAAAAAAACACGCTTACACCAAAAATATCTAGCTACTGTCAGAATCCTTGTGTCATCATCATTATCAATAAATGCACACTTGACAAACATGCTCTACACATTGCATTGTCCCACAGTTCCCTCTAACCACTGACCTCTCTTAAAGGGACCTGCTGGTTCTTTGGTTGCTAGCTGTCGAACTCCCATTTATTTAAGCTGTACAGTTTTCTCATGCTGCAACTAGAAAGACAGTGCTGTGACAATGGGCCAAGGAGATTTATAAGAGTAGTCTTCTAAAAACAGGCTTTCAGAGCCTCAGAAACTACTCTCAAAGAGCATCATAACCAGAAGCTCAAACGTATAAAACAAAAAGGGTAGAACTGCTCTGGCTGAAAGGGAGGAGAATGGAGTTCCACCTGTTCAGAACTACCCTCACACCCTCCTGCAGACAGACTGAGGCAACTCCATGGAGCCCCGTGAGCTCTGCACATCACCCTGGGAAAGTCACTGATACAGTGTGTCCTGGTTTGAGCAGTTTGTGGACCCTGGGAAAATCCTGTCCTTAAAGTGAATCCATTCCTGTGTCTGTAAACATATTTTATGTGAGACCTTTTGGTTAGATTCAGCTAAAGGACCTTCTGATAAGATCACTTTTGATTAGATCGCTTTAGTTAAGGGCCTTTGATTTGATTGTGGGACTCAGGGTGGGTCCTAATTCTCTCACTGGAGTCCTGTGTAAACAGCGGAAAGACGAGCAAAGCTGCCATTTTAATTTGCCATGTGAGAGAGAACTCTAGCCACAAGAAGAAATAGAAACCCCGAGAGGCTGAGAGAGAGGCCGGAGGGTGGAATCAGTGGAGCAGCCGAAGCTGAAGTAAGGAGGAGAGGGGAAAGACTAGCCATATGCCTGATCGCCCACAGCTAAGTTCTGGTAGAAAGTGAGCCTGGAGGAGAAGGCACAGACTGGCTGCCATTTTTGCCTTGCCACATGGCATGAGTCCAGGATCGCCAGCAGCTGACCTTTGATGAGACAGCATCTCTGATGATGCCTTGATTTGGACATTTTCACAGCCTTGTAACTGTAAGCGTCTACCCTAATAAATTCCCATTATAAAAGTCAACCCATTTCTGGTATTTTGCATTGGTAGCCTTTAGCAAATGAAGACAGAAGTTGGTACCAGGAGAGTGGGCTGCTGCTATGCAAATACCAGAAAATGCTGGAACCATTTTACAAATGAGTGAGGGGAAGATTTTGGAGGAATTATGAGATGCTTAACAGAAAAGGCTTAGATTGCTTTGAAGAAATTGTTGGTACAAATATGGACTCTAAACTTACTTCTGATGAGGGCTTAGACAGAAATGATGCAAACTGGAAGTAAGTTGATCCTTTAAAGTGGCAGAGTACATAGCAAAACTGACTCCTGATGTTATATGGAAGGCAGAATTTGAAAGTGATAAGTTTGGATATACAGTTGAGGGAACTGACCTAGAAAAAATGAGAGAAGATTCAAGTTACTGAAATCAGAAATGACAAAGGAGATATTAATGCCACCTTAAAGAAATAAATAAGAAATTTAAAGAGAATACTATAAGCAACTGTATGCCAACAATTAGATAATCTATATGAAATGGATGCATTCCTAATATTACAGTCTACCAAAACTGACTCAGAAAGAAAATCCCAACAAACCTATACCAAGTAAAAAGATTGGGTTAGTAATAAAAAAAACTTCAAGAAAATCACTGGACCAGATAGTATCACTGCTGAATTCTACCAAATGTTTAAAGAAGGTTTAATATCAATTCTTCTCAAACTCTCCCAAAAAATACAAGAGTAGGGAATACTTCCTAATTCATTCTATAAAGCCAGAATTGCCTTGACACCAATGCCAGACAAAGATATCACAAGAAAAGAAAAATGCAGAACAATATCCCTTATGAATATAGATGCAAAATATTAGCAAACCAAATCTGACAGCATATAAAAGGATTATACACCATGACCAAAGGAGATTTATCCCAGGAATGCAAGTTTGTTTTACTATAAGAAAATCATTGAATGTAATTATTAATAGAATGAAGAGGAAAAAGCACATTATCACCTCAATAGATGCAAAAAATGCATTTGACAAAATGTAACACCATTTCATGCTTTAAAAAAACCCACTCAACAAACTAGAAAGAGAAGGAAACTTCCCAACCTGATAAAGGTTATCTATGAAAAACTCACAGCTAACTAACATCATGCTCAATGGTAAAAACCTGGATGCATTTACCCTAAAAGTTCAGGAACAAGACAAGGATACCTGTGCTCACCACTTCTATTCAAATTGTACTGTAAGTTCTAGTCAGGGCAAACAGGCAAGAAAAATAAGTAAAAGACATCCAATTTGGACAAGAAATGAAATTATCTCTATTTGCCAATGATACACTCTCACATATAGAATATTTGAAAGAAACCACCAACATCTACCAGAACTAATAAATGAATTCAACAAAGTTACTAGGTACAAGATCAATAAGCAAAACTATGTTTTACTTCTATACATTCATAATGATCAATCTAAAATTGAAATTAAGATAATTCCATTTATGATAGTATTAAAAATACTTAGAAATAAATTTATCCAAAGAAGTTTAAAGCCTGTACATGGAAAATTACAAAACATCATTCAAAGAAATTAAAGAATAACTAAGTAAAGGGAAAGATGTCCCATGTTCATAGGTTATAAGATTCAATATCACTAAGATGGCAGTACAATCTAAATTTATCTACCGATTCAATACAATCTCTAGAAAAATTCCAATTGCCTTTTTTTTGGCAGAAATGGACAAGCTGATCCTAAATTCTTATGGAATGGCAAGAGATGCCATATAGTCAAAACAACCTTGAAAAAGAACAACAAATTTGGAGATTTCATACTTCTCAATTTCAAAACTTACTCTAGAACTACAGTAATCAAGACACTGTGGTACTAACCCACATATCTATGGTAAATCTATGTTCAACAAGGGTGCCAAGACCTTTCTATGGGAGAAAAAAACAACCTTTTTTCATCAAATGGTGCTGGGATAGCGAGATATTCAGATGCAGAAGAATGAATTTGGGTCCCTACCTACAACCATATACAAAAATTAATTCAAACTGGATTAAAGACCTTGTGGCAGTTTGAGACTGTTACATACTCCATAAAATCATGCTCTTAAAGCTGGTCCATTACATGGCTATGAACCTATTGTGGGTAGAACTTTTGATTAGGTTACTTCAATTAAGGCATGGGTCAGGGTGGGTCTTAATCCTCTTACTGGAGTCCTTTATAAATGGATAAATACAGAGAGAAAAGAGGGAAAGTAATTGAATCTAGAAACTGAAAGTAACAAATCCCAGAAAAGAAGGGCGAGACCAGCAGATGCCACCATGTGTCTTGCTATGTGACACATGAGTCCAGGATTGCTGACAGTCAATCTTTGGGGAGAAAGCATCACCTGATGATGCCTTGATTGGACATTTTCATGGCCTCAGAACTATAAGCTTGTAAGTTAATAAATCCCCATTGAAAAAGCCAACCCATTTCTGGCATATTGCATTTTGGCAGCCTAGCAAACAAAAATGGGCCTAAATGTAAAAATAAAAACTGTAAAACTTTAGAAGTAAACATACACATAAATCTTTGTCACCTTTAATTAGGCAATGGTTTCTTAAATATGACCCCCAAAAACATAGGAATCAAAGAAAAAAGTTAATAAATTAAAGTTCATCAAAATTTAAATCTTTCATGTGTCAAAGGACACTATAAAAAGTGGGAAGACAACCTACACAATGGCAGGTTAAATATTTGCAAATTATATTTGGTAGAGGTTTAGTTATCTAGAATATATTTTAAAAAATCTCTTAAAAGTCTACAAAAAAGGGCAAAAACTTTGAGTAGATATTTCTCCAAAGAAGGTGCACATATAGCCAAAAAGCATATTAAAGATGTTTAACATCATTAGTCACTAGGGAAATGAAAATCACAATGAGATACCACATCACATCAAGTAGGTTGGCTATAATTTTTTTTTTTTTTTAATAGAAAATAACAAGTGTTGGAGAAGATATGGAGAAATTGCAATTCTTACACTGCTGGTAGGAGTGTAAAATTGTGCAGCTGCTGTGGAAAGTTCAGCAATTCCTCAGAAAGTTAAACATAGAATTGCCACGTGCCAGGGCAATTTCACTCCAACAGTATTGTTCACAAAAAAACTTGTAGGTGAATGTTCATAGTACTATTATTTATAATAAGCCCAAAAGGAAACAACCAAAATTTCCATCAGCTAATGAAGGGATAAGCAATATATGATATATCCATACAGTGGACTATTATTAATCCCTAAAAAGATGAAAGCTGGTACATGCTACAACATGGATGTACTCTGAAAACATTATGCTAAGTGAAAGAAACCAGACACAAAAGGCCACATACTATATGAATCAATTTATATGAAATGTCTAGAATAGACAAATCTATAGCTACATAATATAGATTAGTGGTTGCCAGTGTTGGAGCAAGGGATGAATTGGGATTGACTGCTAATAGGTACATGGCTTCTTTTTGGTGCAATGGAAATGTTCTGGAATTAGATAGTGGTGCTAGTTGAATAAAACTGTGAATGCACTAAACACCACTTAATTATAGCCCTTTAAATGATTAAAATAGTGACTTTTATATCAGGTGAATTTTATCTCAATTATAAAAAATGAATCAATCCTCAAAGTGAAATAATAATTTCTATATTTGCCAAGTTCTTTGGAAACTATGAAAGCCAGACAAGAATTAAAAAATATTTGTTCTAGTTAAAATCTTGTGAAGGGGTAAACTGCTGGAGCACAGTTTTATGCAATAAGAAATAGAAGAATTGTACTATGCAAGAAACAAAAGTAATTACAAATAATATATATGGCTTAAGATATGATCAATTCTGGAAAACGCAAGTAAGCAGCAAATTTCCTTTCCTCAAATATGTGTGGGAATTTAAAAGCATACCCCACTTGAAAGAGTGGGAGTAATAGTGATGAAATGTGAATTTTAGTGATGGCAATGCATATACCAAGTGGGCATTGTCTTTTGGATGGTAAAATGCTAGAATGACAAGTACTAGCAGAGCTCTGAAAGATTAAGAAAGAGTGATAGGATAAACAGAGAAGTGCTTAGAAGCTGGAGATTTAGAAATGAGGGCATGAAACCCTGGTTAATATCTGCCAGTTGTGGTGAACTGAGAAGAAAGATGCAGCTTAAGTAAAGTAGATGCTAGTCCAGGGTCATTTGCGTGAGTGAAAGACAAGGAAGAAGAATTACCTGCTTGAAAGCTTACCAAACTAAACTAGGAATTGCAGCAAAATAAAAGAGACAGAAAAGCAGAAGGGGGTGAAGGAGGAAAATGAGTGGGAAGAAGGCAGCCGGGGGAGGATAAAGGGAGAAGACATCGAGGGGGAGAAGGGAAGAGGAAGAGGATAAGAAGGGAGAGGAAAGGGAGGAGAGAAAGGGCACAAAGAAGGAAGAATGGAGGGAGGAAGGGAAGGGGAGGATACAAAGGAGGAGGGAGAAGAAGGGCAGAATCAGACAGGGGAGGGGGAGGAGGAAGAGAAGACTAACCAGACCTTTACTTTCCAACATAGCTCCTTGGTGAAAGTGAAGAGACAAGGCCTTAGCTTGTGAGGAAGAAGCTAACAGAGGAGGAAAAATAATAAAGCAGAGGCAAAGCTTACTAAGTTCTGACCAACAACCCCGATTTATTTGTGTCAAGTACATTTAAGCAACCTATTACACACACAAACAATTATCTATATTTTATGTTTAAAAACATGGGAAAGAATTAGTGGTCGTAGAACAGTGGTTATTTCACAGTGCTTCAGAATCGCCTGGAGGGTTTGTTAAAACCCAGACTGTTGGCCACACCCCTGGAGTTTTGCAGGCACTGAGACCAGGTGGGGCCTGAGAACATGCAACTCTAACTGGTTCCCAAGTATGGCTGATGTTGCTGGTCCAGGAACACTTTGAGTACCACTATTCTAGAGAAGCAGTGTACTAAGGAAGATACCCTATTGGTCTGTTACTGTAATGACTGCGGGTGGATGGATGAGAGTAGAAAAGGCAGGATATGAGCCAGGTATTTATAGAGCACCTGCAACCTGTGCTAAGTGGTGGGGCTTGGGGCAAGGGTAGAGTGGTTTGGGAGAGCAACCCAGGCAAATCTTTCTCTCCTAGAGCTCACAATATATGATGTTTATGTATTTTTATATCAACTGTTGGTGTGTGTTTGACTTTTACATGCTAATGTTCTTGTATAATGTCATGGAAATCTACAATTAGTAAGAGCATTGTGATTTTTGTCTCAGGCATAACTTGCATATATATCAGATTCTGCATAAGAGAAATATGTATTACAATAAATTCTATTAAATGAGAATGTGAGAATTAAACAGGCAAGACCTGGAGCAGCTAAATCGAGCTGTGTAAATGAAGGTAGACCTGTGCTCCAAGAGTTAAAAGATACTAGTTGGTTGTGTAATCGCCACATATTTACTCCAAAGGAGAATTTTTTCCCCAAGAGGCCTGAAGTAAAGAGGCATTTGATTTAGAGTTGCCAGAATTAGCAAATAAAAATACAGGATGCCCAGTTAAATTTGAATTTCAGATAAACAATGAAAAAGGTTTTAGTATAAAAGTATGTCCCAAATACTACAAATGAAAAATATTTCAGTATAAGTATGTCCCAAATATTTGAAAAATTCATTGTTTACCTAATATTAAAATTTAACTGAGCATCCTGCTATATGGCAACCCTAAACCAAGCAGACTTTGACCAAACATTCATTCAATGAATGCTGAATATATTGTCAGTCTTATAAAGAAGGTAGAATCACAGAGCTTATTCTGTCCCACATATGAAACAACAAAGAATAAGATGATGGTCAAACTGTGTCATATAGACTGCAAGTGTTTTGAAAGAGCAGTGAGGAGAGAGGTCTGAAATAGTCAAGGAAGGGGAGCGTCATCAAGCAAATACAACTTTGGCTGGTTCTGAAGGCTGGGGAGGATTTGATTAGTCAAAATCTAATTTCAAGGCTATGTGAAGAGATGAACAACATGAAAATGAAGTGTAGCGTTTGGATCAAGGACATTGGGCGTATGGGAGAGGAAACAGGTCAGTTGTGACAGACTGAGCCAATTCAAGTGCACTGGGCCCACCCATGCAGCTGTACAGCACAAGGCACCTTGAAGTACAATTACTGACCTTCATCAATATATCAATATATATCCATGACCATAAAACTGCCTCCCTTTTTTTCTCAGCATCATGAGAACCACCTGGAGAGACAAACACACCACAGGAAACCTCGACAATCTGAACCCTTAAGGCAGAGAAATAGAATCCCTTACTTGGGTGTTTCTAATTGGAAAATAAATAGATCTTCTGTTCCAATGCCAAGAAAAAGATAACTGCGGGTATTTGTGCCTATGGAGAGAGAAAAGCAGCAGCTGGAAGAAGTCAACGCTTTCTCTGATACTAGTTTGAAATGGAAGGTTCTCTTGTGCAGAGTCAGGAGACCTGGTTCCCAGGCATTAGTAATGTGTTCTTGGGCAAGACAGTATCTGGGATTCAGTTTCCCAGTGACAGTCTGGGATTATATGATCTCTCACAGCCCTTTCAATTTAGCATTCAGTGATTAATTGAATGAATCATCCATTCATTAATCATTTACTGAGAGCCTGCCATATGCAAGACAATTTGCTAGGAGCTGTGATGGATACAAAGAGAGTTATTTACTCATGATTATTTATTTATCACTAAGCAAAACTATGAAGCAAGTAGTTTATCACCTTTTCCTATCCTTACCTTGAGGGACATACTTTGAGTGCTTCTCAGAGGCTGGCCTCTGGCCCAGTAATCTTAGGCTACCAGGATTTGTTAGAGCCAGTCTCTTGTCTCTCCTTTATTTTTATTTACTCCTTCCCCTAAATCTCATCAAGGAATCCACTCAGGACTACATTTCATTCCCTAGGGGTGCCTTGTCTTATCCTTTCAGAGTAAGAATTAACTTGTTTGATAAGCCCAAATATGTCAAAACCTAAACAGAGCAAGGAGGAGACCCTATATTTGGGTGACCTGCACTGTGATGGTGGCCTTCATTCTTTTCTCTCCCCAGATTAGTGACTTCTGTTAGGATTTGATTCAGATTAAACAAAGCAAAAAGGAAGAAAATAAACATTTACCAAGGTTTAGTAGTGCCTGTCAGAGCTAAGTACTGTCATGCATCATCTTATTTGATCTGCACAACAATCTTGTGGCAGCTGTTTTATTATCCACACAGATAAACCCCAGGCAAGGAGTAGGTAGCAAACTTGCCCCCGGGCAAAAGCACCAGGGCCAGGATGAAATCTAGAATCCAGGTTTGTCTTAAATCCAAAACCAGTGTTCTTCCCAGTAAACCGCTGATCCACAGGCTTAGGGTCCTGGCCACCAATGCGATACATCAACTAATATCAGCTGAAGTAACGAAGAGTCTTCTTAAATAAATTAAAGAAGATTAATTAATTTTTGATAATATCAATCTCAGTGACTTCACTTCAACATATTTTTTCCCACCTTTTCTTCAAAGTAGGAGACTAAATTTTTGTAGCTACAGCCCAAGTGCCAATAATTGCAAATAATTTCTGCCATATGTTATGTACATTATAGAAGAAAAAAAAACAAAGGTGGAAATTATTGAAGGGCAAGCAGGCCAATGTGGGGATTCTTTTGGACAGGTGAGCATAATTCCAATCCTGAAATTGCACTTTTCACCTATGTACTACTGGCCCCACATCTTTAAAGGAGATGTGTGTGTGTGTGTGTGTGTGTGTGTGTGTGTGTGTGAGAGAGAGAGAGAGAGAGAGAGAGAGAGAGAGAGACAGAGAACACAAATCAGGTGAAAACATCCCTCCAATATCCATAGTTATATTGGGCCCCCATGACTTTAAACTGAGCCTTTAAAAATGTATACAATAAAACAGTAGTTTTTCTAAGATGTATTAGTATATATGTGTACCTTTCTTCTTAGTATTTTTATGATTCAGGATCACTACTATAATTATTTGGTATTTTGTAAAAAACAATGATGCCCTTGAGGATAATCATGTGTCCAAGGATGTACGCCTCTCACCTAATGGGCCCCTGATCAGTTCCCCCGTTTTGCTCCAGCATTTTAATGAAATAGTTCTATTACCCTTGGCTGACAGGAGGGGGGTTTAGATGAAAAACTGAGTTGGGGTAAAGACATGCATTGAAATAATGGACTTATCAGGCTTAAATTCAGAATACTCAGTGTGGTTGAGCCAGAAAGAGAATTTGAAAAATGAAGCAAGAAAACAAGCCAGAACAATACTTGATAAAAACCGAAGCAAAGTTGTGGAATCAAATAAAGAATTGGGTTTTGGGGGAGTTAGAGAGAGGGAGACTCCAAGGCAAAATCTACGAACTTTGAAGCCTGACCCTGCTCATCTTGTTCGTCTCGTGGCTTCTTTACCAACAGAAATGTTCTTTGATTGTGTCTGACACTGTTTACTTTTCTCGATTTCTCTGACTCCTCCCCCTTGCTGTCTAATCAGCTTATACTGCTACATCCCATTGTTACTGCCTATCTGGAAATTCCTTTTGTCCCTTCCAATCGTCTGTTGTAGATATGGGTTTGAAAAGCAGAAAGGCAAGTGATAGAGTTATAAGTGAAAAACAGAATGAACAGCCTCTGAATGAGAGCCTATAGGTAACAAGCTACTGGAGTGTAGGCCTGTGGCCTCTAAGCCATCTATTGTGGCTACTCAGATGTTTTTCTGCTTTTTATCTATGACTTAGATAGGGAGATAGCCAAATCTGAATATGAAACATTATTGTGCATGTATATATACATATATTTCTTCTGAAAAGAATAAAGGAATTCTACTCTGGCTGCTGTGTAAATGTGGCCCCTGTGATGTGGACCTTTTCATATTTAGCCTTCAAGTGACCAGACAGTTCCCAGTTATAAAATGCAGAGACCCATCAAATCCTAGCAGACCTTGGCACTATACTCTGTCCAACACTGGGCAATGCCAGGGTTTCCCTATCTAGAGTGTAATGATTGGGGAAGAGAGGTAAAAGGGCTCAGGACATCAGAAATCAAAACATGGGTCTTTTGCCTCTACACATACCAAGCAGGGTCTTCTCTGCTATTGCTATGTCTGCACTAAGCAGAAAGGGAAGAGAGGACCTAGGCAGAAGTTAGGAAAGGGAAAACTATGGGTTTAAGAGTAACAGGAAGTAGAGGACCAAGATAGATGTAATTAAGAAGAAAAGAGCAACATTTTGATGAGTCATGGTTGTTAGTAGGTTCCAGACATGTACCTGTAAGTTCAGGTGAATTCCTCTCACTGATGTGAAGAATTTCTTTCTATGTAGAATCTTTTCTTTCCCCATCTCTCCTTATTCTACTTAGACATTTATTCAACAAATGTTCACTGCACACCCACCATGTGAGAAGAAATTTGATTACTGGAAATTAAAAAATGAATAAGCCAGTTTCTTGCTTTTGATACAATAATGCTGCTGAGTGCTTGTTCAAGTTTTGGGGTTAAAGAGATCCAAGATGTACAGTCTATCTGAGCTTTAGGTTCTTCATGTGTAAAATGGGGACAATAGCATTTAGAAAACTGCATCAGCTAATGTATAGAAAATACTTAGCACATTGCCAAGTGAATGAAATAATCACGATCATGATTTTATCTGTAGCACAGAGGAGGGAAGAATCAAGTCTGATGGCAGAGGTGTAAGAATGGATTTATCAATGGTGAATTAAAAATTTAACAACAAATAGTGCTCCATCATTTCTACTGTAGACACTGAGGGTGTCCAAAATTTAAATGTTTTGGCACTTTAATCACTGGCATATAAAAAAACATAAAAAAAAACAGTAGAACCTACACTTATTGCTGAGGGTCATAAGTTATAAATATTACTTCAAAAGGTAAAACAGAGAGAATAGGGCAGGGTAATGGAAATGAAGATGTATAAAGAGTAATCCAAATAAATATAATTACCATTTGTAAATGCAACAATTACATTTTGCAGGACAATATCCTCTCCCAAGCTCACTACAATTTTACTTTCCAGACAGAATTTGGGCTTCATAATGACTTAAGTGACCAGCAATAAAAGCAAGAAAGAGTCACCTGATCTACTTTATCAGTTGCTAAAGTGCACAAACAGGAAACCAATTTTTAAGCCGATCCTTCAAATATGAAGGTAACTTGGAGCCATCTGACATGGAGATGACATCATGCAAGTTTGATGTCAGAAATCTGGCCATGTGAAGCGCAGTTCAAAATATTGACTTCAATGTGAAAATTCTTAAAAAGTTAAGCCACAGGTGACAAAAAAATGAAATCAAAGAGAGAAAACTTGGAGAGAACTCAAATTTCAATAAGAACCTTAAGGCTCCAGAGGAAAAGAGACCCTAAATTTCTTTGGGGAAGGGGAATGTTAGAAACAGGTGAAATATAGAAAACACTGCTTTAAGGGTAATTTTGGTAGGAAAATTAACTTAAAAAGATAAAAATAATTTGAAAATTAAAACATTATGGGGGATTATGGGGAGAAGGCTGAGTATGGAGCTCCAAGATACAGTCCTTTCACCAGAACAACTATTAAACAGACAGAATCTGTCTGAAACAAATATTTTGAAACCCTGGCGGCCAGGAGAACACTGTACAGCAGGGGTTCTTAACCTTTTCTGTTCCACAGACCACTTTGCCAGTCAGGTGAAAACCATGACTCCTTACTAAGTCCACACTATACTGTGTATTATTTAATAAATATATCACATCCACACCAACACTTCCCCACAAGAATAATGTTTTTTTGAATTTCAGTTCAAGTTCACGGACCTCTGGTTAAGAAACCACGCTGTACAGAATGCAAGGAAGAGCAGAAGGAAGAGGCTGGTAAATTATGGTAAATATCAGTAAGTTGCTATCTCAGCACAGCAGTTACTGGTACCCATGCTCCATTAGCAGGGCAGGCTGCTGTGGGGTCCAACCCCTGGCTAGGTCACTGGTGATAGAAAGTGACATAAAAATTATTTTTCTCAAGGCCAGGGGTGGGCACAGCTGATCACTGATAACAGGTTTTTATTAGCAACTTCAGTTCACTGTGAGCCGGGCTCTGAGGGTGGCCATTGTTCCAACGTGCCCAGGGCAAAGGCGGCCAATGAGGATACTTAAAGGCAACATGCTTTGTCAGGGCTTCAGGAGATAGTTGAAGGACTGCATTTACTGGGCAGATCCAGAAAGCTCAGCCTTGGGGAGCCATGGAAAAAGCTCTTGGTGCCCTTCCTCATCTACCCCAGGGCACTGTGGAATCAGTCTTTGCCCACTTCATGGATCCCTGTCCCTGTCTCAGATGGGAAAGACTGACTTAGTCAACACCTCTCTGGCATGCTCCAACCTCCCAAAATCTGCCCTACAGGTGAAAAGAACTTGCAAAAACAAAAGGCGTATAAGAAACTATAGAGTCGGACAGTCTGAGGCAAAGGCTTGCCTGCTTTAAACACCCAAGAGAGGGATGTCTGTCTCCCAGGAATTAGAGGGGGCATTCAAAGTCATGTAAACAAGGCAACTCCAAAACAACTAACACACATAAGCACAAGACAAAGCACAGGCCCAGGAAAGACAGGAAGGACCCTGCCCTTGCCTGCATTCACCTTAGGTCAGACTCACTTTATTTGCCTTGGACAGACCTTATTGATAGTAGGGATGACACTCAAGAAAATCTCTACCTTATCACCACCTGGTTACGAAATCAAGAAACAACATCTCAGGGAATCAACACTAGTGTTAACATTTTAAAATATAAAAATATATGGTGTGCAACAAGAGTACAAGACAAACAAAGAAATAGGAAATGATGGCCCATCCAAAGGAAGAGGATAAAAATCCAGAAAGCACCAGTGAAGAAGACCAGAATGTAGACATACCAAAGACTTTAAAAATCATCTTAACATTGCTCAAGGAGATTAGGGAAATAAAGAGAAAAAAACAAAGGATATCAGAAAAACAATGAATGAGCAATAAGAGAATTTAGTAAAGAGATAGAAATTGTTAAAAGAAACTAAACATAACTACTGGAGATGAAGACCACAATAACTGAAATGAAAAATTCCCAGGAGGCTTACAACAGCAGATTGGAGTTGGCAGAAGAAAGAATCAGTGAACTTGAAGACAAGACAAAATGAGTCAGGCTGAGGGGCAGAAAGAATTATAAACATTGAAAATAGACTAAGGGACCTTTGAGACACCATCATGCATACTAATTTATGCATTATGTGAGTCCAAAAAGGAGAAGAAAGAGGGAAAGGGGCAAAAGGAATTATCAAAGAAATAATGACAGAGAACTTTCCAAACTTAGCACTAGATGTGAATATGCACATCCAAGAAGTGCAGAGATTGTAAAAGTGCAGAGAATGAAGAAAATTATACCCTATCATATATTAATCACACTATGGAATTCAAAGGACAAGAAGACAGTTATTAAAACAGCAAGAGAAAAGCAACATTACATATAATTATGCTGAGTGCTGATTTCTTCTCAGAAACCATGGAGACAAGAAAACAGTGGATTGAAACACTTAAAGTGTTGAAAGAAAACAACTGCCAGCCAAGAATTTTTTATTGATGAGACTTTCTTTCAAAAATGAGGGAAAGATTAAGACATTTTCAGATAAACGTCTGCAGGGTTCATCATACTAGACCTGACCTGCTACAGGGAGTTCTTCAAACTGAAAGGAAAAGACATGATGGTAGTTCAAAGTGGCATAAAGAAATAAAGACTCTCACTAAGGGTAACCATTTGGGTAATTATGCATGCCAATATTATTGTATTATAATGTTTGGTATGTAATTCCACTTCTTACATCCTACAGGTGCTAAAATGTAAATGCATAAAAATAATTATAACTCTATGGTTTTGGACATACAATGTACAAAGTATGGTAAGTAACAAGTACAATAAAAAAGGTGGGGGGATGGAGGGATATAGGAAAAGTGTATGTGTTTGCTATTGAAGTCAAGTTGGTATTAAACCATATATGATTGCTACATATTTAGGAAGTTAAATTTTAACCCCATGGTAACCACAAAGAAAATTGATGAAAAATAAAATCCAGGTAGAATAGAGAAGGCACTCGATATGATACAAATTAAAAAATCAAATACATATAAAAGTAGGCATTAACTGAGGAATTGAGGGGCAAAAAAACAGTAAAAGATCTACAAAGGATAATGAGCAAGATAGCAGAAGAAACTCCTGTATTATCAGTAGTGACTTTAAATATAAAAGGTTTAAAATCTCCAGTCAAAAGGTGGACATTGGCAGAATGGATAAAATGCATGACCCAACTATATGTTGTCTGCAAGAGACTTACCTTAACTTCAAAGAAACAAGCAGATTGAATGTGAAAGAATGTAAATATATATATATGATACAAGTAGTAATCAAAAAAAGAGCTGGGGTAGCTATACTAATATGAGATAAAATAGACTTTATGTCAGAAACAATTGCAAGGGAAAATATTGGTTATTATATACTGATAAAGAGGTAAAGTCAGCAAGAAGATGTAACAATTATAAACATAGGTACACCTAACGGCAGAGCCCAAAATATATGAAGTAAATACTGACAGATGTGACGGGAGAAATTGACAGTACTATATTAATAGTAGGAAATATTAATTCACCACTTTCAATAATAGATAGAACATCTACTCAGAAAATCAGTAAGGAAATACAAGACTTGAATGATATTCTGAACCAACTTGACCTAACAGACATATCTAGAAAACTGCACCCAGCAAAAACAGATAACACATTCTTATCGAGGGCACATGGATCATTCTCCAGGATAGACCATATGTTAGGTCACAAAACAAGTCTCAATAAATTAAAAAATGTTGAAATCATACAATGTATCTTCTCTGACCACAATGGAATGAAGCTAGAAATCAATAACAGAAGAAGAAATAGAAAATTCACAAATATGTGGAAATTGAACAATGTAATCTTAAACAAGAATTATACACCATGATCAAGTGGGATTTATCCCTGGTATACAACGGTGATTCAACATAAGAAAATCAAGTAATGTAATACACCACATTAACAGAATGAAAGAAAGAAAACATGTGATCTTGTCAATTGATACAGAAAAGTATTTGACAGAATTCAGCACCCCTTCTTGAAAAAACAGTTAAAACACTAAGAATGGAAGGAAACTTCCTCAACATAATAAAGGGTATATGTAAAAAACCCATATGCTAACATCCAACTTAATGGTGAAAGATTGGAAGCTTTCCCTCTAAGATCTGTTAGGCAGAAAGGATACTCACTGTCACCACTGTTATTCAACATTGTACTGAAAGTTCTTGCCAGAGGAATTAGGCAAGAAAAAGAAGTCAAAGTTATCCAAATTAGAAAGGAAGAAGTAAAATTCTGTATGTGCAGATGACATGACCTTACATACAGAAAATCAGTAAAAATCTACAAGAAATCTCATGAAACTAATAAATGAATTCTACAAAGTGATGGGGTACAAGATCAACACCCCAAACTCAGTAGTGTTTCTATACACAAGCAAAGAACAATCAGAAGAAGAAATCAAGAAAAAAACCCATTTACAGCAGCAACTGAAAGAATCAAATATCTAGGAATAAATTTTATACAAGGATGTAAAGGAATTGTACACCAAAAACTATAAAACACTGCTAAAATAAAGCAAAGAAGACCTAAATAAATCTAAGGACATTCCATGTTCATGGACTGGAAGTCTAAATATTGTTAATTTTGGTAGGATGTCAATACTACTGAAAGCAATTTATAAATTCAATGCTCTCCCAATCAAAATTCCAGCAACCTACTTTGCAGAAATGGAAAAGCCAACAATCAAATTTATATGGCAGTGTATGGCACCCTGAATAAGCCAACACCATCATGAAAAAGAAGAATGAAGTTGGAAGACTCACACTTCCCAATCTTAAAACTTATTTCAAAGCCACAGTAATCAATATAGCATGGGGGGTGGCGGGGGGGGGGCGGATGTGGCTCAAATGGTTTGGCATCCGTCTCCCATATGGAGGGACCCGGTTTAGATCCCCAGGGCCTCCCGGTGAAAACAAAGGAAAATATAGAAGGCACCCGGGCCGCCAGGCCCTGTGCGCGAGTGTGCCGTCAGGCCCCGCCAAGCCATGCAGCAAGATGATGACATAACTGGACAGTGACACAAGGGAAAGCATGAGACACACCGAAAAACCAGGAACTGAGGTGGCACAGGTGATACGACACCTCTCTCTCACATCGGAGTTTCCCAGGATCGAATCCCGGTGAAGACAGGAGGAGAAGGATGAGAAGAGAGAGCAGGAAACAGACACAGAGAATTGCCTAGCAAACAGACACACACACACAAACACCAAAAATGGGGGGTGGGGGTGGTAAAAATGGATAAAAGTAAATAAATAAATAAATAAATATTTTTAAAATATATATATATATTTATAGCATGGTACTGGCACAAGGACAGAAATATAGAGCAATGGAATCAAATTGAAAGCTCAGAAATCAACCCTCACCTGTATGGCTAACTAATTTTTGACAAGGGGGCTAAGACTACTCACTTGGGAAAGAAAAGTCTCTTCAACAAATGGTGCTA
>JAQZBX010017525.1:20565-35668 GCA_029593785.1 Cabassous unicinctus | reverse complement strand
TTTTATTTTATATATATATATATATATATATGAACATTGAGTATTCTGTAATATCATTTGATTTTTCTTTCCATCAGAATTTTATTTTCTCAACATCATTAAAAATATGTCTTACTTAAAATGATTCTGGGCTGAGTAAAATGTTTAGAGCCTTGGCTACTTTTTGCTTGCATACCTTGTGGTTTGGTAAGAAGCATGAAGGCTATTTTACACTCACTTTTCCCTATAATCATACCCACACAGGGCTTTCTTAAAAGGGATTCACAGGATTCTTTAGCCTCTCCACCTGCTCCTGGAGAAGAATGGCAGAAAGCTATAATGTAATACTACAAACTATTAAGTATTTTAGTACCACACCAACCATGGATTTATTCCCAAATTATTACTCCATGAATGGACAACCTGAAGATGTGTGACAATGTGGGTGAAGATGGGTATATAATCCAGTCTCATGTGTGTGTTTTGCTTTTTGTTTGTTTGTTTAACTTGAGGAATGGCTCCTATACAAATGTAATTTTGAAATAAACCTATTATTTATGGGCTCCCAGACTATAAAAAAGAAGATGTATTTTTAAAAAAATCAATTTTATTGATGCATATTCATAAAATGTACAAACGGTCCAAAGTGTACAATCAATGGCATTTGGTATAGTCACTGAATTGTGTATTCTTCACCTCAATCGATATTAGAGTGTTTTCATTACTCCAATAATAATAATAAACAAAAAACAAAAAACCCACCTCTACCCTTAATAATCTCTTCTCAATCAATCTGTAATTATTGTCTATTCTCAAAATTTATTTTATAGATCAATGCCCAATGAGTTGTTAAAGAAATACGATATCAAAACTCCAAAGATATCTTTATTAATCTAGACCCTAGACATTTGTATAAACCACCTTCTATTTTTTTTAAATATATTTTTTCTAAAAGATTACATAAAGTGTTACATAAAAAAATATAAGGGATTCCTATATGTCCCCCTCCCCACACCTCCCACCCTTCCCCACATTAACAACCTCCTTCATCAGTGTAGCATATTCATCGCAACTGATGAACACATCTTGGAGCACTGCCACCAATGATGGACTACAGTTTACACTGTAGCCCATACTCCCTCTCACTCAATTCTGTAAGTTATGGCAGGATATATAATGGCCCGTATCTGTCATTGCAACGTCATTCAGGACAATTCCAAGTCCCAAAAGTGCCCCCATATTATACTTCTTTTTCCCTCTCTCTGCTTTCAGCACCTCCAGTGGCCAATGTCTCCACATCCATGATATAATTTCTTCCATTGCTAGAATCACAATAAGTCTATAGCAGAATACCAGTAAGTCCACTCTAGTCCATATTTTATTCCCCAATCCTGAGGATTATGGGATGGTGCTGCCCACTCCACCTCTAATTGAAAGGGGGCTTCGATCCCATATTGCTGATGAATGGAACTCTCCTGCTTGCAGCTGTAGATTCTCTTGGTTCCTTGGTATGATAGCTATCCATTCTCATCTCCCTACCAGTTGTCCTGGGTGAGTCCAGTGAACTGGAGAGTAGGTGTTGCAACTCCACTGAGGCTCAGGGCCCAGCCAGCACATGGACAGCCCAAAGATTCAAGTCTCTTGGGCGTACACCTACCAACTCTAACACCAACTGTAGGTTCAAGTAGAAGAGACAGAAGAGGCATGTGTAGAGAAGTCACAACTGAGTCCAACTCTGTCACACTCGGGAGCACAAATTCCAAAGTAGGGCCCACTGGCAAGGCACCAAACTCCGGAGCTATCTACCCTGACCATAGGACCTGGGTGTCTCCAGAGCCCTCAGGAGCCCCAGTATTTGGGGTAGTAATCTATCTTGGCAGTCTATGCGATCCTGCTGAGACCTGCACAAGCGTTAACCTTGGGATGACCTCCCAACTCACTTTGAAGTCTTTTAGCCATATAAACTCATTTGTCTTTACGTTTTCCCCTTTTCTTCAAGGTCTTTTTCCAGTTGTATTGCTAGTTGGTGCTTGGTAGTAATCCCTCCGTACCAGGGAGGCTCATCCCTGGGAGTCATGTTCCATGCTGTGGGGAAGGTAATGCATTTATATGCTGAGTTTGGCTTAGAGAGAGGCCACATTTGAGCAACATGGAGGCTCTCAGGAGGTAACTCCTAGGCACCCTACAACACTAGGCTAAGTTGCAATTTCAAGAGCAAAGGCTCATAAGCATAGCCATCAATATCAAGGACCCATCAGTGGACTACGCTTCTTCATTAGTCATTGCCCCTGTACTCGGGGGATTGTTGCTGTTCCATTAGAGAATATGGCAGAGCTCCGTAAGATGGGAAATCAAGATGTATTTTATAAACTGGGGATATGAAGTAGAATTATGCACAAATGCCCACCTAAAATAAATCTCCCTGTTAAATAAATTTTTACAACTTATTCAACAGTGGAGATTTTCACTAGTTGAAAATGAATACTATTTCAATAATTTACCTGTGTGGCAACAAAGATATAAAAAAGAGAGTCCAGATCCATAATAAATTCTGTTCACAGGTATTAAATCAGAAAAGCAGGTTGGTTATTTTTTTAATACAAACTAAGGAAATATATTTAACTATAATATTTCTTTTAAAATATTAAAGCAGTTTTGTTATGTGAAACAGCATTATTTCTCATATATATTGATGTTTATTAACTAGCTTAAACTATGTCTCCCCTTTCCTTTATATTACCA
Source organism: Cabassous unicinctus (assembly GCA_029593785.1). Lineage (NCBI taxonomy): Eukaryota > Metazoa > Chordata > Mammalia > Cingulata > Chlamyphoridae > Cabassous > Cabassous unicinctus. Next base: position 32,947 of record JAQZBX010017525.1, on the reverse strand, counting down.
ATATTTATATGTTTTTCCAAAGAACATGGAAGAATTAACAAACAATACTTTAAAAGTGTTCATATGATTTCTTGGTACATTACTATTAATATAATAGCTATTACTAAAATGTATGGCAAATTTACTTCTATATTTACATTAAAATATATTGTTCCATTTTGATTGATTAAGCAGCAAAGTTTCCAAAGAATTAAGCCTTCAGTGTGTTTTCTTTCTGGCATATCACTGAAGTTGTCAATGAACTATTAAGAAGCATTTAACTACACCAATTGATATTTTATTTAAATAGTTTTTTACAGTGAATTAATTTAGGAATACAAGTAACCTGTTACCAAATAATAGTTTTCATAATATTTATCAGACAGAATTATCACCATGTGTGGGGTTTGAAGTTGTATGTACTCCAGGAAAACATGTTCTGAAACCTAATCCTTTCCTGTGGGTGTGATAAGGTTACTTCAGTTAAGGTGTGGCCCACCTCAATCAGAAAGGGTCTTAATCTTATTACTGGAGACCTTTATAAGTTGAGTGAAATTCAGACAAAGTGAAAGGCAGAAGGAGCAGTCAGAAACTAATCATCAACGGAACCCGGAAGAGAGAGAAGAGACCAATAGACACCGCCATGTGTCTTATCATGTGACGAGCTAAGGATCAAGTATCACCTGCAGCCAGCCCCAGAATGCCACAGTCATCACCTTGATGATGGCTTGGTTTGGACTTTTTCCCAGCCTCAAACCATGAGAGAATAAATTCCCATTGTTTAACCCCACCCTTTTCATGCTATTTGCTTGAGCAGCCTAGGACACTAAAACACGATGGAAAAAAATTATATCTGATTTTCTTAGATGATCAAACTTATTTGTCCAATAATTAAATTGTTGGTGTTCTGATTGTCAAGTAGCCTGTAGTTCTGAAATAGATTTATTTCATTTTGGTCTCTTTTCTAAATGAACCAAGGAATGTTATCTAAGAAAAATTATTCTCTCCAAGGAAACTGACCCTCTTGAGGACTACGAATGTGTCTTTCTCATTTTTATATTCCTGCACCTTCCATGCTTGCCACATATCAGTAAATGTCCAACAAATGAATGAGTCAGTTTTATAATAGTGATCAATTTTCCTTTCAGTGTTTCATAACAAAAAAGAAATTATTCTTTTTATTTCTTCATGTCCAAGTTCTCAATATCATTTTATTAGGCAGCTAATTGTATGGACTCATTTGTTTTGAATATTTTTAACAAGTGTCTTTTAAAAATAGGCACAAATATTTGTGCTCATCAACATAAATGCCAAATTGATTTTAAAAAGAGACCAAAAAATACAGTGGCCTAAACAAGGCAGATTGGCAGCAGGGGTTTAATTTTTTGGCACTCACACTAAGACACATTCTCCAGCAACTCTATCAGCAATAGAGTTAAAGTTTTGATCTTCATCTGCTTGACTCATAAGTGTCTTTCTCAACTGGTTCATATCTTAAGTGGTGATGAGAAGGAGTGATTTATTAACCCCCTCTTGTATTACCCCAATAGTAATCAAATTTATTAGGGAAGCTGTTGTGTCCCATATGATTTGTGAGCATAATATGGTTCATCAGAAAAGTTCCAGAAGGACTGCAGTCAAATACTATTTTAATATTGTTATAAAGAAAGCACAACAGTTCTGTCCAAGGGAAGAATTTTCCAGCTTAGACCCAATATGAAAATAACTCTTCCATTTAAAAGAAGCTAACTATAACACCTACCGTCCCCCCACTGTACCCCGCATTTCCCTCCCACCCCTCTCCACATCTCTCCCAATCGGCAAAACACAGAGGCTGCAATCCAGTGCAAGAGACTCAGATGGTTACAAGGCAGCAAAAACAGAGAACAGCTCTAGGTATGTAGCAATGAGGACTGAAGAAAGCAATCCCTGAAGATACTATTTGCAAAGGTTATTTTGATGCAAAAATTCAAAAACTGCAAAAAGATGAAAAGGGCTTGGTTACAAGGATTCCAACAGGTCTGCAAGAGGAAAGATCAAGGTAAAGCACACAGAACAGGGTCAGTAGAACCTGGACAGTTTAAGAAGAAAATTTAAAGGAAGAGAGAACAGAACAAGACCCTTCCTCAGGCACATGTGGCTAAGGCCTCAATAGTTGTTAGAAGGAGAAAGTGGAAGTTAAAATAAAAACTTCACTGTATGTTAATATACATTCAATATAATTAGTCTCAAGTCACTCAATATACTTCTCTCCATTTTGTGGCTTTAACTCTTCTCAATTTATCATTCATGTTGTTTCTATGAATGGGGGACCTCCTACTGTTATTAAAAGTGTATACTGAGGCTGAAATGACCACAACTGATATTTGGAGCCAAGATTCTGATTCTCATTGGACACCGTGGGTACACAGCAAGCACCCCTGTACAGTGCTTCCTTAACAAGACTTATTTCTATCTGAGTGCGTTTCAGGTCACACAGTGTGACCACGGGATGTCCATGGCAGAACCATCTCCCTTTTTTGGTGATGTCTTAATTTTTCAGGCTTTCCTTTCTCTTGTTCCCCATATTCAATCATTCCAAGTAATCTTGCTTCTGCCTCTCGGGAGAAATTCTCCAATCTATTTCATCTTTCCATTTAGCATAGGCCCATTAATTCTGTCTCTCAGACATGTAAAATAATCTACCAAATGTTTTCCTTCCTTAATTCCCCTTACAGCTCCCAGTAAACTTTCTAAAGCCAAATCTGATTATATCTTTCTCAAGCTATAAACATTCCAATGACTCCCAATTGACAATGGGATATAATCCAAACTCTCAGAGCAGGGGTTCTCAAAGTGTGGTGCCCAGACTAGCAGCATCAACATCAATCAGGAATTTGTTAGAAATGCAAATTCTCTCCTCTCCCCCAGGACCTGTAGAATCAAAATCTTTGGGCATGCGTCCCACAGATCTAACAAGCCTTCCAGGGGATTCTGATGCATGTTCAAGATTGAAAACCACTGCTAGAGGAAGGCTTATATAGTTAATGCTACTGGCCTTGCTTCCCCCATGCTTGCCCTTGAACTCTGTCTACTTACCCTCAGAATATCTCAGCACTTCCCAAACACGTCGTGTCCCTTGACACTTCTGTACTTTGGTACTTCCTACACCTGAAATGCTATTCTACTGCTCCGTTGTCTAGTCAAATCCTACTTATCTTTCAAGGCTCCTCAAATCCTTTTGGAGTGAGCAGGATATAAATAAGCATATATTCATCCTTCCTGACCCAGCTCAAATATCACTTTTGCTGCGGAACATTCCCTAACTCCCATACAGATTTACGCATTCCTTCCTCTGTGCTGTCAATGGATTTAACACTCTGTGTGATAACTGTTTATGCCTTCTCTCACTAGAGGAAAGATTCTTGAGGGCTCATTGTGTCCCTTATAGTAGTGAGAACACAGTTGATGTAACCAATTAATTTTTAATAAGAGTTTATTTGGTGGTTTACCAGGAAAGCCTGTCTACTCATGTCCTTTTTTTAAAACTCCTTTCTTTTAACTTGAGGTATCCTTTGCTTCCTGGGAAGGTTTCCCTTTTCTTTTTCTTTGACCAAGAGCATACGTTTGTGAGGGAATGTCGCGAAGAGATAAGAGGAAAGAATGCCAGCCAGATGTGTCACATTAATCTTCGAGATCAGCAGAGTACATCTCTCCCACCTAACTCATACCTAATAAATAAAACAAATAATTTTGATGTAAATTCAAATTAAAATTTTAAAGAATTTCTCTGATCATAGACTTTTTCTTCATTTGTGAGAGGAGTTTTAAAATCATAAGGGCTTCATAATCATTGAAAAACATATAATTCTGTGTCTGGTTGTATGGCTAAAAAGTAATGGATTTCTTCTGTGGAAGTAATCAATATCAGTCTTTGATTATATTTTTCTATACCAGGAAACAGGGCTCATTGGCAGCAGCACATTCTGAATTTTTCTTTTATTTACTTTTTTTAAAACAAAAATTTAAAGCGAATATTTTATACTCATTTTTCTTCCTAATACCCAATTTGGTGTTAATTAAAATAGTGACTCCACTGAGCAGCTCTTTGTGTATACATCAACTTGTATAGTAACAGAATTGTAATAACTGCATTTTATCCCATTGTCACGAATGAACAAAACAGTTTTCTAATTGTTACTTTGAAATACTGTTTTCCACCGAGTTAAGAATGATGGAAGCTAGAAACCCCAAATTGTTTGACTGTTCTGGACTGGATGCTATGTCTGTAGAAGTAGCTTGCAATTTTTCATTTTCTTACTGTTTTACTTGGTTTCTGGCCTGACCAAACAATTCCTTAGCTGATGTGAGTGGTTTCCTTCACTTTCTCCATTAATCCTTATCTGTCTCCTCGATCAAGGCCCACTTTTTCTGGGACACTCCTCAGGTAAATGTGTACTTGGTAAAGTCTGGGTAGGCAGTTAGTGGAAGAAGATTGGTTCTTTTTTACCGTAGCTCAAGGTACAGAGGAAGGCTCCAGTTTGAAGCGCCTAGCCAAATACAACCAAGGAACTGCTGAAGTAAGACCAGAATTTGGAAACAGCCACCAGTCACGAATCATCCCCCTTGCCTCTGCCACCCTAATCCTCTGGGCACCCCTCGGATGCACTCATCACACATGCTTTGTAATTGTAAGGTAGTTATTGTTCTCTTCTTCATAATTAGACTATATTCCTTGACAATAAAAAATGCTTTTAATTCATCTTTATATACTTAAGAGAGCCCCGCAAAGTACAGACCCTCCACCTACTCCTGTGGAACAAACGGGATGAATAAACATCATGTAGAAAGAATTAACACTGAGGTAGCAGCTTCATACAGGGTTTAGATAAATGCACATAGATCATATATTGTAAGCAAGTCTGAAAAGGGAAGGCAACTGTCTTCTGTAAAGTGCTCCAAAAGGGGTGTTCAAACTATTTATTTCGCTGGCAGGTGAGCCTATTGAAGAACAGCACTGTTGTGAAGCTGCCACGTGGTGCTGTACACTTCTACTTTCATCTGCTTTGGCTGCAAGAGGAGTCACTGAAAGATGCCTGGCATATGTTTATTTGGCACAGAGTTGCATGAAGAATTCAAGGTTTCTTAAATCCCGTTAGAAAAATAAGGCAGATTTCTCATTTTGAACCCTAAATTCTCCCTAAAACATATCAATCAAAGATTTAAATAGGTGATATAAAAAGGCAAAGTCATTGGCAGGCCACCAAACCCAGAAGTAAAAGGTACTTCTAACTGAGCTGTGTGAGGAAGGATTTGCACGAATAACAATCACAGCTGTTAAACAACCTGTTAAACTCATTTTAACCTAGCTTCAATATCCATGTATCAAACTTAGTTATCATTATGGGTGTACTTAAATTTAAGTGAAATTAGTATTGTACAGCAAATGGAAATCCACAATTATAAAATACATAACTAAGGGTGTATGGAATAATTCACCACTGAATTACTTTTAATAGCATCTTCTCATTTTGCATTTAAATGTGATTAGTTACCAATGTATGATTGGATTCCCTCCTCTAGCCCATTCCCAATTCTCACAGATACAAACAAAGTAAGATATCCAAATCAGAGGCACAAGTAGAAAGTTTACAACAAACAGAGTGGGAAATTTTACCCATTGTATCTGAAGAGCTGAGAAGATAGATGTATTAGTCAGCCAAAGGGGTGCTGATGCCAAGTACCAGAAATCTGTTGGCATTTATAAAGGGTATTTATTTGGGGTAGAAGCATACAGTCACAAGGCCATAAAGCATAAGTTACTTTGCTCACCAAAGTCTGTTGCCACGTGTTGGAGCAAGGTGGTTGCTGATGTCTGCAAGGGTTCAGGCTTCCTCTTCCTCTTAAGGCTCCATAGTCCCAGCTTCTTCCAATATCAGCTGTAGGCTGGGAAAAGTCTCATCTCTCTCCCGGAGCTCATTTCTCTCTGGGCTCAGCTGCTCTGCTCTCTCCACAAGGCCAGCTATAGACTATCAGGCTAAAGGCTTGTCTCTCTTCCCTGGGCCTCTGCCAGGTCTAATGGAGCCTTCTCTCCTTCCTCACATATCTGCTTCTCTGTGTGTTTACTTCTTGGGGCTCAAATATCAAAACTCCAACTTTCTCTTCTGCCATGTCATTTTCTCTGTGAGTCCCTTCCCACCAAGAGAGTGGGGACTCAACATCCTACTGTTGTAGCACAATCAAAGCCTTAATCATTATTTAATCAAATGAAAGTGAAACCTCTGAATCCAATCCAATCTAATATGCCCAGAGGAACATACCAGTTCACAAACATAATCCAATATCTATTTTTGGAATTCATAAATTCCATATTTATGAATTTAATTGTAGTAGTTTAACATATTAAACTACTACAATAGACCAGCTCTTATTTGGTGATCAGAGAAAATCATGGAAATCATGCCCCAGTTTATCAGAAGGGAAAGGAAAAACTATCTGCATCTCCTCAACTATGTTGAAGGAAATGCACAAATGACAGATTCTATTACAATTAGAAATAAGCACTGGCAAATTTGCATTCATCTCTACATCTTTGACTCTCAGAGGAAGCATTGTCTCTCCTGCTTCTAATCCTTTCCCTACATCTTAATCCCATTCTTATTTCTTTCAGAACCTTGCTTCCTATTTCCACCCTTCTGTTTCCTTAACCCTTTCATCTCCCTAGACTTCTTTACCTAAATATATAAACCTTAACTTATGTATCTCCCTTACAATATTTCTGGCTCCCTCACCGTGTACTATCTTCTAGCTGCCATCCTCTTTTCTGCCTTCATGTTTAAGATTATCAAGAGGGCTATCTAAACTCATTTTTTAATTCACTCTTCTTTTGAAACTACTTTCCCTAAGACAGTAGTGACTACTTTTTTTTTTCTTCAACAAATCAGTTTTATTGATACATATTAATAAAACATAAATCCATCCAGAGTATACAGTCAGTGGTATTCAGTATAATCACATAATTGTGCATTCATCACTTCAATCATTTTAGAGCATTTTCATTATTCCAATAATCATAATAATAATAAAACAAAAAAACTCAGCTCGATCTCTCTATGCTTCCCCTGCCATACATAGCTGCTATTCTGTTCCCATCTCTCTAGGTTATTTGTATTGATATTTTGTAAAAAGACTTATATATACCAGATCACCCATATTCATATTTTACATGAGGTTCCACTATGTTATACAGTCCCATGTTAAATTTTTTAGCTTTCCTTCTACTAATATACATGACCTTAGGCTTACTCTTTCCACCACTGTCATACCCATATAATAGCTCTACTAGTTACAAACACTATGATGTGCTTTCACAATTTTTATTCCAAAGATTTACAAACAACCTTTTCAACAATGCTGCACAGATTAACCCTCAGCTTTCCAGTCTCTATCCTCGTTCTTTTTTCTGGTGACGTATATTCTAATTATAACCTCCATGAGTTTACACAATATATTTAGTTCATAATAGTGCAATCATACAGTATTTGTCCTTTTGTGTCTGGCTTGCTTCACTCAACATAATGTCCTCCCGGTTCATCCATGTTGTCATATGCTTCACGATTATATTTCTTCTAACTGCTGCATAATATTCCATCATGTGCATACACCACAATTTGTTTATTCATTCATTAATTGATGGACACCTTAGCTGTTTCCAACTTTTGGCAATCGTGAATAACACCTCTATGAACATCGGTGTGCAGATGTCTATTCATGTCACTGCTCTCAGTTCTCCTGGGTATATATCTAGTAATGGTATTGCAGGGTCCCATGGCAAGTCTATATCCAACTTCCTTAGGAACTGCAAAACAGTCCTCCATAGTGGCTGTACCATTCTATATTCCCACCAACAGTGAATAAGCATTCCTATCTCTCCACATCCTCTCCAATATTTACAGTTTTCCGACTTTTTAATAGTGGCCAATCTATAGGTGTGAAATATCTTATTGTAGTTTTGATTTGCATTTCCTTAATCGCTGCTGATGTTGAATACGTTTTTCATGTGTTTTTACACTATTTCTATTTCTTCTTTGGACAATTGTCTTTTCAAGTCTTTTGCCCATTTTTTAATCAGGTAGTTTGTCTTTTTATTGTTGAGTTGTATCTCTTTATATATCATGGATATTAAACCCTTATCGGTTATGTGATAGCCAAATATTTTCTCTCATTGAGTCAGCTGTCTTTTTACCCTTTTGACAAAGTCCTTTGACTTGCAAAAGTGTTTAATTTTGAGGAGATCCCATTTATCTATTTTTATTTTGTTGCTCGAACTTGGGTGTAAGATTTAAGAAACTATGGCTACCACCATATCTTGAAGATGTTTTCCTATATTTTCTTCTAGGAGTTTTATGGTTGTCACTTTTATATTTAGGTCCTTGATAATTTTGAGTTAATTTTTGTATAAGGTGTGAAATAGAGGTCCTCTTTCTTTCTTTTGAATATGGCTATCAAGTTTTGCCATAACCATTCGCTGAACAGACTGTTCTTGCCCAGCTAGGTGGGTTGACAGCCTTGTCAAAAATCACTTGACTGTAGATGTGCAAGTCTATTTCTGAGTTCTTGATTTGGTTCCACTGGTCAATCTGTCTGTTTTTATGCCAGTACCATGCTGTCACTGTAGCTAAGTAATGTGCTTTAAAGTCAGGAAGTGAGAGTCCTCCAATTTCGCTCTTCTTTTGTAAGACATTTTTGGCTATTCGGGGCTCCTTACCCTTCCAATTAAATTTGATAATTGGCTTTTCCATTTCTGCAAAAAAAGCTGTTTGGATTTTTCTTGGGATTGTGTTGAATCTGTAAATCAGTTTGGATAGAATTGACATCTTAACAATATTTAGTCTTCCAATCCATGAACACAGAATGTCCTTCCATTTATTTAAGTCTTCTTTGGTTTCTTTCAGTAATGTTTTATAGTTTTCTGAATACAGGTTCCTTATGTCCTTGGCTAAGTTTATTCCTATATATTTGATTCTTTTAGTTGCTATTATAAATGGATTTTTTTTTCTGATTTCCTCCTCAGATTTGCACATCAGTAGTGTATAGATATGCTATTGAATTTTGCATATTAATCTGGTATCCCACTACTTTACTGAACTTGTCTACTAATTCTAGTAGCTTTGTTGTAGATTTTTCAGGATTTTCTAAATATGGTATCATATCATCAGTGAATACTGCAAGTTTTACTTCTTCCTTTCCTATTTGGGTGCCTTTTATTTCTTTATCTAGCCTAATTGCTCCAGCTAGAACTTCTAGCACAAAACTGAATAACAGTGGTGACAGTGGACATCCTTATCTAGTTCCTGATTTCAGCAGGAAAGCTTTCAGTCTTACACTGTTGAGTATAATGCTAGCTGTAGGTTTTCATATATGCACTTTACCATACTGAGAAAGCTTTCTTCTATTCCTATCTTTTGGAGTGTTTTATCAAGAAAGGGTGCTGTATTTTGTCAAATGCCTTTTCTGCATCAATCAAGAGGATCATGTGATTTTTCTTCTTCAATTTATCACTGTGGTTTATTACATTAATTGATTTTCTTGTGTTGACCACCCTTGCATACCTGGGATAAAACTCACTTGATTGTGGTATATAATTCTTTTAATGTGCTTTTAGATTTGGTTTGCAAGCATTTTGTTGAGGATTTTTGCATTCATATTCATCAGAGATATTTATCTGTAATTTCCTTTTTTCGTAGTATCTTTATCTGGTTTTGGTATTACGGTGATGTTGGCTTCATAGAATGAGTTTGGTAACATTATTTCCTGTCCAATTTTTTGGAAGAGCTTGAACAAGATTGGTATTTGATTCTCTTTGAATGACTGGTAGAATTCACCTGTGAAGCCTTCTGGTCCTGGACTTTTCATCTTTGGGAGGTTTTTGATGACTGAATCTCTTCACTTGTGATTGGTTTGTTGAGGACTTCTGTTTCTTCTATGGTCAGTGTAGTTTGTTTGTGTGTTTCTAGAAATTTGTGCATCTTGTCTATAGTGTCTAGTTTTTTGGCATACAGTTCTACATAGGACCCTCTCATGATTTCTCTTATTTCTGTGGGGTCAGTGATGATGTCCCCCTTCTCATTTCTGATTTTATTTATTTGTGTCTTCTCTCTTTTTTCTTTGTCCATTTAGCTACAGGTTTGTCAATTTTGCTGATATTCTCAAAGTACCAGCTTTTGGTTTTGTTGATTCTCTCTACTGTTTTTTTGTTCTCAATTTTATTTATTTCTGCTCTGATGTTTACTATTTCTTTCCTTTGACTTGGTTTCAGATTAGTTTGCTGTTCATTTTCTAGTTCCTCCATGTGTGCATTTAGAATGACAATTTTAGCTCTTTCTTCTTTTTTAATGTAAGCATTGAGTCTATATCTTTTGATTGGAGAGTTCCCTCTCAGCACTGCCTTTGTGGTGTCCCATAAGTTTTGATATGTTGTGCTCTCATTTTCATTTGTCTCCAGATATTTGCTGAATTCTCTTGAAATTATTTTGACCCACTTTTTATTTAAAAGTCTGTTGTTTAATCTCCATCTATTTATGAATTATCCCTTTTTTCTGTCTGTTATTGATTTCCAGTTTCATTCCATTTTGGTCAGAGAAAGTGTTTTGTATAGTTTGATCTTTTCAAATGTATTGAGTCTTGTCTTGTGACCCAACATATGGTCTATCCTGGAGAAGGATCTATGAGCGCTTGAAAAGAATCTATATCCTGCTGTTTTGGGGTGCAATGCTATATAGATATGTGTTAGATCTAGGTCATTTATCATATTATTCAAGCTCTCTATTTATCCTCTGTCCAGATGTTGTATCCAATATTGAGAGTGGTGTATTGAAGTGTCTAAGTATTATTGTAGAGACATCTATTTCTCTCTTCAGTTTTGCCAGAATGTGCCTCATGTATCTTGGCGTACTCAGGTTAGGTACATAAATATTTAGTAGTTATTTCTTCATGGTGAATTTCCCCTTTTATTAATATATAATGACCTTTTTCATCCCTTATAACAGTTTTGCATTTGAAATCTCTTTTGTCTGATAATAGTATCTCTACTCCAGCTCTTTTTTGGTTACTATTTGCATGGAGTATCTTTTTTCCAACCTTTCACTTTTAACCTGGTTGTGTCCTTATATCTGAGGTGAGTCTCCTGTAGACAGCATATAGATAGCTCATATTTTTAAATTCATTCTATCAGTCTATGTCTTTTGATTAGGGAGTTCAAGCCATTAACATTCAAGGTTATTACTGTAAAGGCATTACTTATTTCATCCATTTTGTCTTTTGGCTTTCTGTTGTCATATCTTACCATTGTCTTACTATTGTCTGTATTTTCACTCTTTAATTTACCCTCCTCAATAACCTTCATTTCTACACTCTTCTCAAAGTCTCCTTTTTTTCCTTTCAGCCTTTAGAATCCCTTGTAATTCCATTCTTTTATTAACATATTCTATCAGTTTTTGTTGTTCTGTGAAGACTTTGAACTCACCCTCATTTTTGAAGGACAACTTTGCTGGATACAGAATTCTTGGCTGGCAGTTTTTCTCTTTCAGTACCTCAATGCATCCTACCACTTTCTTCTCTCCTCCATGGTTTCTGATGAGAGGTCAGCACTTACTCTTATTGAAGTTCCCTTGTATATGATGCTTTGCTTTTCTCTTGCTGCTTTCAGAATCCTCTATTTCTGATATTTGTCATTCTGAACAGATGTCTTGGGGTAGGTCTATTTAGACTTATTCTGTTTGGAGTGCGTTGTCCTTGGACATTGATATTTGTGTCTTTCATAAGGGTTGGGAAGTTTCCAGTCATTATTTCCTCAAATATTCTTTCTGCCCCTTTTCCATTCTCTTCTTCTGGGACACTGATAATGCATACGTTTGTGCATTTTGCTTTGTCATTCAATTCCCTGAGACCCTGTTCCATTTTTACCATTCTATTCTCTTTCTGTTCCCCTGTATTTTCCAGTTTAGATTCTGTTTTCGAAATCACTAATTCTGCCTTCAGGCAATTCAAATCTGCTCATATGTGCCTGTAAAGTATTTTTAATCTCATTCTTCATTTCTTTCATTCCCATAAGGTCTGTTACTTTTCTTTGCAGGCTTTTAAATTGTTCTTTATGCTCACCCACTGTCTTATTATTCTTTATCTCTTTAGTCATATTTTCTTTCAGTTCTTTGAGTTGATTTAGAAGAGTTGTATGATTATTATTGTCTTAATTCCTGTATATCTTCATGATATTTGGTTTGTTCCTTTGGCTGGGCCATTCTTCCTGTTTTCTAGTATGGCTTGTAATTTTTTGCTGATGTCTAAGCATCTGAATATGTTGGTGAATTTACTCTGATGGCCAATTTCTCTCTCTTGCCTATTGTTTTTTTTTTTTTTTTTTTTT
>JAQZBX010017525.1:10445-20465 GCA_029593785.1 Cabassous unicinctus | reverse complement strand
AGTTCACTGAAGAGTAGCTCCCTCACTCCCCCTCCCTTTTCCCTTGTAACAGCTGACAGGGAGGAAGATGTCTGTTCCCCTTTTAGTCAGCTGCAGTGAGCCATGGGTTTTATCCAGGCTTAATATCTTGGGGGTGGGGGATGGGAGCCCTTCCTGGCTGCCATGGGTGTTTGGTAACTCACATTTGTTATTTCAGGTTCTTCCTCTATCTGTCCTTCGCCCTCCTGGGATTTGTGTAGCACTGTCCTGGTCTGCTGACCCCCAAAGCACGTCCTTCAGACAGCTTTTAGCACTTTCTTCATTGTTTTTGTGAGAGAGTTGAGCCCTACCTGCCTACTCTGGTGCCATCTTCCCAGAACTCCCATAGTGGCTACTTTTAAAAGAGATGTCCAAGGAACAATTTTTGGTCCTTCTTTTACCTGAACCCTTTGCTACTTCTGGCGCTCCTGACTCTTCTTCTTGACCCTCTCTCTTCCTTGGATTTCTAGTATAAATGTTTCTCCTTGTCTCCTCCTAATCTCTGAATTTACTTTGAGTTTAAAGTCCTGTATTACCACTTCTTTGTGTGGCTTTGGGTAAAGGTATGTGGCCTTAAGTGATCATTATACTGAACGTGTCAGCCTCTGACCAGCCCCTGCATTGATCAGGGTCCAGCAGGAAACAGAAGCTGTCTTAAAGAGAGTTTAATGAAGGGAATATTACGAGGGATGGTAAAGCATCAGGAAACTATTACCAGAGTGGAGAAAGAACTGGAAACTCCATAAAGGGGCCACTCAACAGGAACTTTGGAAGAATTTGGCCATTGCCAAAACTACAGTGAAGCTGGGTTTGGAAGAGATAATCTTATCTCTCACTTATACCGTCTTCTAGTCTTCTGCTAGTGCCTCTCTTTGGTCAATTCTAACTGGAAACCCAGAGGACCATGGTGCCTGGTGACAGTATGTAAAGGTCAACCTCTTGAGATACACAGCAAGACAGGGAAGGCTGGAGAATATCCCTGGATGGAGGAACAAATGAGAAGAGCCAGCATATGGGCACAACTCCCACCAGCTCCTTCGTTCATTAAAAAAAAAAAATCACTTATTGTGTCAGGGACTATTCTAGGGAATAAGAGTACAGGGGTTCACAAGACAACAAAAGTATACACTTTTCATGGTACTTTCATTCTACTTGGGGAAGACAGTGAAGGAATAAACATGCAAGGTAACTTCAGATGTTGATCAGTATTGTAAAGAATAAAAAAGAAATACCGTGACTCTGATTTAGGGAGGGCATGACCTGAGCTGAGGGCAATCAGGGAAGTCGTTTCTGAGGAGATGAAAGAAGAGCTTAAAGTGAATAAGAAAAAACAGCCTAAGAGCCAGGAGAAGAGTGTTCAAAGAAGAGAGATGAGCAAAGGCAGAGTGCAACGATCCTGAGGTGGAAACTGGTCTGGCTCATTCATGGGAGAGAGGAGGCCAATGAGGCTGGCGCATGTGAAAGGGAGGGTGGCAGGAGATGAGGTAGGGATGGCAGGAGAGGCTAGATCATAAAGGGCTTTGTGGCCCAGTAAGGAGGGTTTTATTTTTTTCTTTCTTTTTTTCTTCCCTCAATGCAATAGAAGGGTTTTAGGAAAGGTGTAGGGGATTGGTGTGTAAAATTTGAACCAAAGGATAAGAGGATTAATTTGCCAGTTGCTAGTATAAGAACAGATTTTAAAGGTAGAGGTTTATCTTTAGAGGTATCTCTGTTCCTAATAGCTATTCATATATCCAAGTAACTACTCTCTGCTCTTTTAATTAAGGTAATCTCTGAGTTTCTCTTTCTTGTAAGCAAAAGAGCCTAACAAGCAATTGGTGTCCTCAAGATTTCATTCTTAGATGCCTTCTCATTCACATCAGTCAGGAGTGGCAAATATATTCTCTGGTAACAAAATCTTCAAATCTCAGTGGCTTCAAACAACCAAGGTTTATTTCTCACTCAAATTACATGTCCATCATGAGGGGCAGGGGACTATATCCTCTATCACCCTCCCTCCAAGACCAAGACTGGTAGCACATCCATACTATGGAACATTGTTGCCATGGCAAAGAGTAAAAAGAATTCTGGAAGGTCTTGCATCAGCAAGTAAATGCTACACTCACAATTGGCAAAACGTGTCATGTGGCCCAACCCAACCAGAAGAGGGCAAGTGTACCTTAGAGACCAGGAAATATTTGGCCCCATTCACTAATCGATAACCATGGCCTCAACAGCTGCCTATATACCATTTTCTCCCAAATCAAAATTTCTAGGAAAGGGCCCACTTTAACTCTGTATCCTTATTTTCAATCAGTTACTGGAAGGCCACACTTGGATGTATTGTAGACATTCCAAGCCTTGTGTACCAAGTCTGAACCCATCATCTTTTTCACATATTTTCTGTATTCTCTCAGTGACACCACTATCTATCCATTACCTCGAATAAGAAACCTAGATGTTATCCTTGATTCTTTCTCTCTCTCTTCAATCATCAAACCTGTAGATGTTTTAAAATTATCCTCATCCTATTTACTCCACAAACCCTACTTTAGCTCCTTATGGATTCTTGCTCAAACAATTGCATTAGCCTCCTGTCTGGTCTGTCTGACTTCATCAATTTGCCCATAAACTGCAATAATTTTTTTCCAATTCACAAACATTTAAAGAGTATAATTTACATGAAATTAGTAATACATTCATCTTGGAGAAATCCAAAGTTTAAAGGAGATGTGATGTAAACAAAAAATCACAACTCAGTAGGGCAAATGTGATAACAGCTATGTAGAAAAAGGAGTTGGAATGCAAAGGAAGTGTCAAATGAGGTGTGAGGGTAATGGGAATGTAGTATGGGAAGTCTCTGGAGACTTCACCTAAATGCTGAGGGAGCAGTAGGAGCTGCTCCTCTGCCTGAATCACAGGGAAGTGGCTGTTGGAAAAGGGAGTGAAAGAAGCAGCATGTGCCCAACACCTGTGAGGGACTATATGCCTTAGCAGAACCAAGGTGGATTGAGAATGACAAGAAGGAGCAAGCAGGAAGAGGATCAGTAAGGACCCAAGGAATCCTGGTCAGTTATTTGGCAGGCCACTATGTGGAAGGTTGAAACATAAACACAAAAGACAGGGTAGGTTTATGGGGGATGACAATTTTAATTATGGATATCATAATTTATTAAATGCTGATTTCAGGCATAGTGCTAAGCACCTTACTTTATTATTTTATTTAATCTTCACAACAGTCTTATGAGGTAAATATGTACAATTACCTTCATTTTGCAATTATAAAAAAACAAACAAACATTTGAGATTCAGGAATTAATGATATGACCAGTTACACAGTTAATAATTCTTGCTTGTTCCAGGGCCCAAGCTGACATCTACCAAGCTATGCTGAGTTTGAGGTGCCTACAAGTAACTCTAACTGGATGTGTCCACAGGCTGGAACGCAAGGGAAGATTGGGCAGAGAGAGTTGGGGCTCATCAATATATGGAGAGTTCCACATGATCAAAGCTGGGGGCTTGGATGAGATAGCTCAGGAGTTCTAAAAAGGAAGAGTGAAGATCTGGTGAACACTGACTTTAAAGGGCAGAAAGAAGAAAAGAGACCTGCAAAAGAGATTTGAAGGAGGCATCTAACAGCGCAAACCCTTAAGATTCCACTGGAATTTCTTTGAGAAGCCCCAAGTCCAATGCCTGGCATTTAATAAAGGACCCCTGGGGTCAGAAGGAGCATTCTGTCAAGGGTGGGCCTTCATATCTAAATTCTCCAGCTCCTTAAGGGCCAGGCGATCTCCTGAAACCCTCACGGAGACCTCCTTGAAAGGGAGACAAATCTGAGGCGGGGAAGGTGGGGTGGAAGGCAATCAGCAAATCACCTCGGAGCAGACCAAGAACTCTTTTCCCAGTCTCCCCAAGAGAGTTGGGGATGCGAGCGCCATAGCCATGCTGCGATCAGAGGTTACTGCGGAAATCATCAAAGGGTAATGGGTGAGAATCCAAACAGCTTGTGGACTGAGGCCCCTCGTCCGCCGGGGAGGGCGAGCACAGCGACAGGCAGAAACGCGCGAGTCCGCGAGGACTCCGCAATGCAGCCCCTTCCCTCTCCTGTGCCAGCGTCCCCTCGGCTCCTTCCCTGCTCCGCGCGATCTCCCTCAGCAGCCCCCAGACCAGGCCTCACACGCGAGGTTCCCAGCTGGCAGCCAGGCGGGGCTGTGCGTCAGGGGGCGGGGCCAGGGGCCCCCGCCCCCTCGGGCGGAAAAGGGGCGGCTCGGCCGGGGCGGGGCCCGGAGTTTTATCACTGTCTCCGGGACCGTCGCTCCGCCGCCCAGTCCTGGGCCTTCCTCGGGGTCCTCACCTGCCCCTGAGCGGACCGAGGGACTCGAGGCCGGGCGTGCGGGGCGCCATGAAAAGCCGCGGCC
This sequence comes from Cabassous unicinctus, assembly GCA_029593785.1. Classification (NCBI taxonomy): domain Eukaryota; kingdom Metazoa; phylum Chordata; class Mammalia; order Cingulata; family Chlamyphoridae; genus Cabassous; species Cabassous unicinctus. The sequence continues at coordinate 16,050 of JAQZBX010017525.1, read as the reverse complement.
CGACGGACACCGCGGCGGAAGGGCTGGCCGGCTGACGGCCCCCCGCCGGGCCGAGCCATGTGGAGCCCTGGCGGGAGCCTGCTCCAGACGCTGCCGCGGCTCCTGCAGCACGCTTCCCTCCCGAAACGCTCGGAGCTGCCGGCCCGCTGGGCCCTGCAGCGGGCGGCGGCAGCGGGCGGGGACGAGCCCGAGGACCGCCTCCCCCGCGGGGGCGGGGCGAGCGCGGCGGCGGCGGCGGCGGCGGCGGCCTCGGGCGCCCTGCTCGGCGCCTACCTAGAGCGCCACGGTTCGCCCGCGGCCTCGGAGCTGCCGGCGGCGGGCGGGGCGTTGGGGGGCGGCCCCGGGGGCGGCGGCGGTGTGGTGGTCGGCGTGGCCGAGGTGAGAAACTGGCGCTGCTGCTGCCTCAGCAGCACCTGTTGGTGCCGGAGCCTCGTGCTGGTCTGCGTGCTGGCCGCCCTGTGCTTCGCTTCCCTGGCCCTGGTCCGCCGCTACCTGCAGCACCTCCTGCTCTGGGTGGAGAGCCTCGACTCGCTGCTGGGGGTCCTGCTCTTCGTCGTGGGCTTCATCGTGGTCTCGTTCCCCTGCGGCTGGGGCTACATCGTGCTCAACGTGGCCGCCGGCTACCTGTACGGCTTCGTGCTGGGCATGGGACTGATGGTGGTGGGCGTCCTCATCGGCACTTTCATCGCCCATTTGGTTTGCAAGCGGCTGCTCACTTCCTGGGTGGCCGCCAGAATCCAGAGCAGCGAGAAGCTGAGCGCCGTTATTCGCGTCGTGGAGGGAGGAAGCGGCCTAAAAGTGGTGGCCCTGGCCAGACTGACCCCCATACCTTTTGGGCTTCAGAATGCAGTGTTTTCGGTAAGTGGTGTCCAGCTGGCCCCACCCTCTCCCAGTCTTCTTTTGAGCGGTCGTGGGACGCCCCTTGGAGGGCGCGTCGTCAGATAAAGGCAGTACAGAGCTGACATTTACTGTAGGAGTTAAGATGACTTTCCATAGCACCCTGAGAAATCTATCACACAAATAAAGCAACTCCAAATCAGGGCTTCAAAGGGAGGTATGGTAGAGAACTATTTCTTTTCGAGATGTGAGTTTGATTAAAAAATGAAGTCATTTTAACTCATCAAAAGGACCATGGCGGTGGAGTAAATGGAAAATGGTCATTTTCAACCTTTGTCATCTTAGTTCTGTAGCAGTATTGGCAAAAGGCAGGGAGTAACGGCTTTGCTTGCTTAGCTTTCTTCTTTCTGCATAAATGCCTCTAGGGTTTTGACCCGAGTTTTTAGCCACGTGGTGCTGAAGGAAGCCTTTAGGTAAACATTGGAGGGGAATAGGATAGCTGTACACTCCAGATTTTGGAGTTTCCCAGTCTTTGTTTAGGCTTTTCTTTTCTGTGAAAGAGAAAATCCTCTTGTGTCTCTTTCTTTGGAAGAACTTGAACTTCATTTTGAAATTACTGGGTGTTGAATAAAACAACAGTGATCATAAGTTCTCTTCTGCCCCTCTATTAACATGTTCTGCTTATCCTACTTAGGTTTCTATAGCTAGTGTGCCTCTCTGTGCAACTGATTTAGTATTAGAAACTCTGCTAATGAGGAGAGCATCGGTTTGGAAGAAACGAATCTGGTCTTTACAAACTGTGTGACTGGGAACAAATTACTAACTAGATCTGGCCTGGCTTTTCTGCTTTCTAAGATGCCGGAGTTGAACTAGATTACTGAGTTGCCCAAATTCAATGATTCTAAACTACAAAAAGTTCATATAAAGATTCTCAGGAACTCAACCCCTCACCTAGATTTAAAGAAAACTTGTATTGAAATAAAGAGGTAGGACCTTCACAACCATAGGAATTGGTGTATTTTATGTTATGATTTGTGATTCTAACACTCTCTTGGTTCAGAAGAAAATTGTTAGTCTATTGAAACTTTCTCATTTTGCTTTCTATTAAGAATAATTCTAAGTGGCCTACCACTTCGTGATGAAATTAAAATATTTTTTTCATTTTTATTTTCAAAATGTCTTTTGAAAATCTGGTGATTCTAACCAACAGCAATGACTGTAGAATGTTATGTTTGCTTATGTAGAAATAGGGGATTTTCTGTAGAGATAAAGTTTGGTGTTTACAGTAATTTGATATGGTCTCAGCCTTAAATTTTTCCCTTTTCCCAGCCTCCTGTGGTATGAAATATAAACATGATCTTTGACTCAGACTTGGGTAATAATAGATCAGTGTCTGAAGACTTTGAAAGAGGGTTGGGACTAAAGGACCTGCATAGTTTCATTTGCTGTGTCCTCCAGTAAAGCTTGTGTTCTTGTGCATTTTCTTGTGCACCTACTATGTGCCAGTAGCTGTGCTAAGCTCTTTTCACATAATATTTCTAATACTAAACCAGCCAGGTGGAACACCTTCCATATTGTACACATAGACACATTGTCTAATGGTCAGGAGCCTAGGGCTGGAACCCAGCCCTCCTGTCTGCCTTGGAATCTGGTGACCTTAGTCAACTTGCTTAGCCTCTCTGTGCTTCAGTTTCTTAGTTAGAAAATGGGGAAAGTAGTGATATCTACTTCCATAGGGTTAAGGAGAGGATTAAATAAGAAAAATACCTGCAGCAGAGCTGGCTTAACAAACACTCATGTTAGCTTTTGTGGTCATTACTGTTACTTTCCAAAGTCTTCTAGGTAGTAAATAATTGGTAAATCCAAACTTTGAACGATGGTCTGATGGTAGGTAGTATGTGCCTCTGCTAGTTCTTTTATGTTTTGTGCCTAGCATGATCATGGGTATATAGTAAGGACTCATTAAATATTTATTGATTGACATTGAGATAGGTTTTCCTTTTGATGTCTCTTTTATACATTAAATATGTGAATAAAAATTTAGAAATAATTTAAGGTAATTATTGTAGTTGCAGTTGAGCTTGACAAGGGGCAACTCTCAATTTGGCATTATAGGGTCAAGAGAAAAGAAGGAACAAAAAGAAAAACAGCCTTTTGAAATCCATATTATTGGCCTCATTTTATTAAGGAAGAAATGGAAGCAGTGGGATCACACACCTACCAGTAGTGGAACTGAGGTTTGAACCCAGGCCCAGCTGATATGGTGCATGATACTGTAAAATTCTTACTAATAGCCATTGCGGAGTAGGTTTTGAAGTCACTGGATATGGTCCATTACATGTTATTTCCATTATTCTGATCTGTCTGCTCACAGACGTAGACCTTTCAACCAAAACGGCATACTGAATTTACCCAGGAAATGTGCTCAAAAAGAAAGCTTCGTTTAGGCTGATGTTGACTTTAGTCTAACCTTTCCATCCTTCTTCTGGAACTTAATTCTGTCGCCTCTGTCTCCATCCAGTACCCCTTTGGCTGCCCAAAGCTGTCCTCTTTCCAAGTATAGTCTATTTTTCCTCCCTAACCTTTAATTAGCCTGTTTGTCTTTTCTGTTTCAGTTAAAACTCATTTTCTCAATGCCCAGGACTAAAGAACTTTGTCTGGCCTTACCTGAAAGAAGAACTGAGGTGTAGTGCTCATGAAAAGCATGGGCTTTGGAATCACGGTCCTTGATCGGTCCATGTTGTGTGGCCATCTCCATGTTTCCGCATCTGTAGAATGGAGTAGAGTTGTGAGGATTAAATGAGTGAACGCATTGAAAGCATTGAGTATCTTGCCTGGCCTATACTGTTATTACTATTACTATTGGTGGAGTTGGTGGTATTTATTTACATTTTAGGAGCAAAAGCTGATTTTAAAGTATATGGAAGGAAAGGGGCTTTTGATCGCTTCTTGTCTATTCTTAACCGTAGTTCTTTCCTTTTTCCATGTGTGCCAAAAAAGGATAAGCAAGCTGCTACTGCACTTTTGAAACTCTTGAAATGGGAAATATGTACATAACACTTTATAGTATCATAGTTACTATATCTATAGTTGATAGGCTGTAAGAAGTACAGTTTTTTGAGTGCATATTTAAAGCTTTCCCTCTTTTAAAAATGAACCTATCATTTCTGCTGGGAAGTTAAGGTTTATTTTTTTTTATTAATGTTTTTAATGTACTCTTGTGTTTGTAGGTATTGCTGCCCAATAAGACAGATTTTCACACTTGTAGTTTGTGTTCTGATCTGTACACAATCTTATCTGAATGTGTCAATAAGGGTAGGCTAAATTATGCTGCAGTAACAACCCCCAGATCTGATTGACACAGCTCTAAGTCCAGCATGGTTTGGCTGGTGGAAATGGGTGGGATGGGGTGGGGCAGGCAGGGACTCTTAGCTTTTGATTTTCGTTTTGGGATCTAGGCTTGATAGAGCCACCATCCTGCTCTTGGATACTCTAGCATGGTGAACTGCACACTGGGTTTTAAAGCTTCCACCTGGCAGTGATCTTAATTTTCATTGGCCACAAAAGTTAAGTGGCCAAATGAATTTGAACGGAGCGATGTGTGTGTCGTGTGCGGGTAGGAGAGAGAACTGGAGCATGTTGTAAGCCTTAGTGACTCTTAAGCCATTTGCTTGGCTACCTTCTCTCTCTCAGCCCCCACAGCTAGTCATTGACTGAGTCCTTTTTGCTTCTGCCCCCTAAATGCTTCTACCACTACCCTGGGTCAGGCATCCGGGCCTCCCACCTGGTCTCCCTGCCTCTGGCCTAAGCTTTCCAATCTTTTCTCTATCCAGTAATACCTTTCTAAACTTCAGATCTGATCTCGATAATTTCCTGCTTGAAACACTTATCTTTTCCCCTCCGGATAAATTTCACCCCCTCACTGCTTACCTCCATAGCCTCTCTCTTGCAATTAGCATGTAGTCTTTGATATGCTAATTTATTAAATCCTCAGCACTATCCTCAGCACATACCTACTCAGAGGTACATAAGATATTTCTGACTCAAACATAGCAAATAAAATACTGTCTGTAGCCTTGAAACTTCAGGTTTTCTTTTTTAGCATTTGCTGGAATAAGAAACTAGATAGATAAAAACTATTGATGCAGGTGCATAAAGAGATGAAATCCTAAAAGAGTAAAACCATCCAGAAAAAACTGGTAGGCAAAGTTGAAAACTAAAAACATTCACAAGAATAACATCTCACTCTGTATTTAGAAAGCAGTAAATTTTATTTTTGTAAGGTTGACTCTAAGATGGCCCTTTAGAGACATCTGGAGTTCTAAAGTTTAAAGATACCTCCTCTGAAATTAGGCCTTTAATCCAAAAATATTATGGGGCAATTGGTTGTTACGGGTAACAGTATTCAAATTAGTGCTTACAGTTTCCAAAGAGGTCTGATTTTTTTGTTGTTGTTCTACAGAAGATTGAAAAAATCATTTTCTTTTCTCTTTATACTTTGGTCAAAGGAGAACTTTAAAAAGGTAAAGACTGGTAGGTTCCCTCTCTTAAACAATGGGAAATTTTGTTTCAGTCATCCGTAAGTCTTTTGAAACCTAAAATAGAAAACATAAAGCCTAGCATAAAGGATTCTCTTAGTCATATGCTGTATACCACTTTAAGGTTTGCAGAGCACATTTACATTCATGTTATACCTTAATCCTTGCCAGAATCTTTTGAGTAGGTATCCAGGACAGAGAGAGGACAAAAGGGAAAAAAAAAAAAAAAA
>JAQZBX010017525.1:0-10345 GCA_029593785.1 Cabassous unicinctus | reverse complement strand
TTCAGATTAAGGACATTGAAGCTCAAGAGTTTTTTTTTTTTAAATTTATACCGCACTAAGTGTAAGGCACTGTTCTCCTGTCATGCTCACGTTATTCATTTAATGCTTACATCAACCCTAATCCTCATCTTACTGCTTAGGCAATTGAGGCACAGACAGATGAAGGAACTTGTCCAAGATCACACAATTAGTAAATGATAGGGTCATTAGCTCATCTAAGTTGCTAGTGTTAGAGAAGAGCTGAGTTTCTCACATCTCCTGGTTCCAGTTGTAGGGCTCTTGCCCTAGCATGCATCACAGGTCAAACATTATGGAGGGCTTCCCCTGCTTTGGGCATTGTGCAAGGTTCTGCTTAGTTGAATTAGATATCACCTTAGGTCTTTAGAGCAGGGGTGGGCAAACTATGACCCGTGGCCAAATTCAGCCCACCATCTGATTTTGTATGGCTCACCATCTGAGAATGGTTTTTCTGTTTTTAAATGGTTGGAAAATAATAAAAAGAAAAATAATATTTTGTACACAAGAAAATTACATAAAATTCAAATTCCAACATCCATAAATAGAGTATTATTGGAACATAACCATGCTTGTTCATGTGTCTATTGTCTGTGACTGCTTTTAAGCCACAACACAGCGTTAAGTAGTTGCCACGGAGATGGTTCAGCTTGCAAAGTCTAAAATACTTACTACCTGGCCCTTTATAAGAAAAAGCCAAACTTTGCTTTAGAGCTCCAGCAGTCTCTACCACAACATAGCCAACACAAAGCATGAGTCCCTGAAGGAAGAGACCCTTAAAGTCTCACATACATCCTATTTAACATTTTCTTTAACCATTTTTATTTTTTTAAGTGAAAGCAGTATGTGGGTACTGTGAGTAAAATTCAAACAGAATGGAAATAACTTAAAAGTGTTAAGACCCTACTGGTCACTCTGGTTCACCTCTCAGTGGAATCACTTTAAAGAATTGTATGTTATCAAACTCTTAATTACTTTGCTTGTTTGTATGAGCAGCAACAAAAAGATACCGTGTTTGTTTGTTTTGGAGTATGCACAGGGGGATGTAAAATCAGGTATATTGACCAAAATAAATAGTGACAGCAAAGGATCATTAAGAACAACCTGAAACAGATAAAACTGTTCTCTGGGAAATTTTCTTAGAGTTGACATGGAGTCATCAAGAAAAAGATAAATTACTTTTAGTAATCAAATTCACAATCAAACTGAAATTTATTACCTATTGCCTAGTGACTGTAAGGTCACAAAGTTTGAGCCCCATGGACTCTTGGGGACTTCCAGTTCTGCCTCAGCTCCTGTATGACTTTGGTGACATCATTTAATGATTCTGGCCCCCAGTTTTCTCATTTGTAAAATGAGAAGGTTGGGCAAGGTCTCAGAGCAGAGGTTCTTAACAAGGGGTCCATGAGCTTGAATTGAAATTCAAAAAAATATTCTTGTGGGTGCGGGTGTGATATATTTATTAAATAATTCACAGTATAGTGTGGACTTAGTAAAGGGTCTGTGGTTTTCACCTGACTGGCAAAGGGGTCCGTGGAACAAAAAAGATTAAGAACCCTTGTCTTAGAGCTTGCTTCTAAAAAGGCAAATGTTCTTAACAACAATTTGATATATTACCTTCTAGTTTTTACTGTTTAGTGGTATGTTTTTTAAAAACTGTTGTTTGTCTTCTTACATTCTTATTCTGTTATAGATAAAACCATAAATTGAATATAGAAGACAGGTTGTAATATTTCTCACTATACTAGTGTATCTAATGATTGTTTCTTCTTACTATTAAAGTATACTGATTTGCTATCTGTAATGCCTACTTCCTGAGACTTCTCAGTACTTGAGCACATTGACCATTACTTCCTTGAATCTGTTTTCCCCTCTGTGCCTTTTTAGTTATATCATTAACTTCTTTGGTTTTTGGATGTCATATAGGCTTATGATTCACAAATTTCTCTCTATTGTATCATAGTAACATATATATGGTTACTAGATGTGTGTGTGTGTGTGTGTGTGTGTGTGTGTGTGTACACACACCTAGAAAATAATTTTTCTTTAAAGGCAGAGAGGTCTTATTAAAACTTACTTTTTACAATGTATATTTCTGCCTACAAAATAAGTGTTCATTGTAAAAACTTTGACGAGTATAGCAAGTATAAAGAAGAAAACAATTGTTAACATTTTAGTGTGTTGTTTTTTTCCCCCCATTCTTTGCACTTACTAGTACATGATTTTTTTTGGATATAACATTGTGAGTAAATGTTATAAATGATTTTTGTGACCTTCTTTTACTTGATATAATGGATTTTTTTTTTTTGTCATTAAATGCCCTACAACATGATTTTCAATGAACCCAGTCAGCTATGGTTTTCTAGCAATTCTTGTCATTGAATGTCCTACAACATGATTTTTAGTGACCACAGTCAGCTATGGTTTTCTTTTTTTGTATCTGTATCGCTATTTAGAGCTGGGCTTTGTATAGGGTAGGTATATAATACATTTTTGTTGAATGAGTGAAAATAATAAACCTCTTGTTTATCATAACTGTATAAAGAAGATCTTTTCAATCCATTTTCCAGAAATTATATGTAATAAAGTGTGTGCTTTTTTTCCTGGGGAGAAGATTCATTCTCCTTCTGTTTGTATATTTGTGTTTTTTTCATTCTTAAATGGATCAGTGACCCCCAAAATATGTAGGAACCATTAAAGGCAGTTTCTAATTTAGAATATTGAACGAATGAAAAAAAATCTGTATATACCAAGACCACTGCTCCCCTCTGCACTGTTACAGTTCTTGCCCTAACCATCTCTGTCAGTAGACACCTCTGTACCCTGAAGCCCTCCCCAGCTCTTAAAGTGGGATCTTTAGAACCCCTGCCCTGTTCTCTTTCTACCCTTTCTCAGTACTTTCAGGGCTGCTTATACCAGAGGATATTAACCTTGACACTGTTCCTCTGAGGTTAACCTCAGAGCTGACTGCGGATGTTTTTACTATCCATTCAGTGTTCATTCAACAAATAACTTATGTACCTGCTGCATGCCCACTGCTGTTCTAGATGCTGGAGATACAGCATTGGATAAAGCAGAGACCATCTTTCATCTCTCCTGGTGTTTGCAGTGTAGTGGGAAAAGTGAATTCTAATGGCATTCTAGCTGTATCATGGCTTAAGTTTTGCTGATAATGTCCATTTATAACATTATTTCTGTGGGGGTAAAAAGGTGTTCTCACTTTCTACACAACCAATTACAAATGAACTTTTGTATTCCAACCTGTTTATAAACTGGCAACTATTGTTAGTCACCAAATTTATAAACAGAACTTTGGTTTTAATGTTGATGCATTCAGTATCCAATTAACATGCATTTATTATCTAATATAGCAGGCATCGTGCTGAGGTCTAGAGACACAGTGAAGAACAAGACAGATAGGGTTCCTTCCCCACACGATTTATAGTCTGCCCAAGGGGTGGAAGACAGACAGCCGGGAACCTTCAGTCCCCTTCTAGTGTGAGAGGGGGCAGGGACACGTGTTCTCTCGGAGCACTTGAAAGTTCTTTTGCAGACCTGGGGGAGCAGGGAGGGTTTCTTAGAGGAGTTGAGGGCTGACTAGAGAAAGAGGCTTAGGAGGAGTTGCCCAAGTCCAGAGAGTGGGAGGAAGGGAATGAGTGTCCTTGCCAGAAGGAACAAGGTACAAAGGCCCTGAGGGAAAAGAGAGCCAGGAATGTTTGGGGAACTGAGAGGGTTTTGATGTGTCTGGAACACAATGTGAGTCTAAGCATGAGACAGTCAGGCCAGATCATGAAGTGCTTGGCAAGTTGAAAAACCCGAACCTCATTCTGATGACAGCAGGAAAAAGTTTGAGGATTAGGTTAGCGTTTTTGTTGTTGTTTTTAAGGTACTAGGGCCTGGAATTGAACCCAGGACCTCGTTAAGTGGGAAGCCAGCGCTTAACCACTGAGCCACATCAGCTCCCCTGAGTTGTTTTTTTTATTTTTATTTTTATTTTTATTTTTCGTTTGCTTGTTGGTTTTTTTGCTTTGTTTTTAGGAGGCACTGGGAACTGAATCCGGGATCTCCCATGTAGGAAGCAGGTGCTCAACCGCTTGAACCACATTTGCTCCCCAGATTAGTGTTTTATAGATTTCTGCAGGATTTAGCATAGGTGGTAAGTGAGGTGATAGGACTGGGTATCAAGATTAGAGATCGGAACCCAGGCATTCCTTAGATGTGTGGAAGGTGGGATCCAGAAGATGGGGGGATGAGTTGTGTGGCTGACACTGAAGTTTGCAGCTAGGGCAATTGAGATTGAGAATACAGGAAGAGGTGAAGCAGTAGTTGGGGGAGGGGAGGGAAGGGAATGGGCAATTAGTGTTTCTTCTTAAACCAGTATTAAAAATCTAGTATTTTAGAATGTGAAAACTAGTTGCCATTTCTTAACTCCTTCCCCTCCTCCCCAGCTGTTTCTGAAATATTAATAGTATTTGGGGGATATAGACAACAGAACATACAGCTTATAAATAGTAATTAGGTGAAAAAATAAAAATGTAATTGTTTTAACTTTTTTTTGACCTTTCCTTTCTTAAACTATTGTAGGGATTTTGTTTTTTTCCCCAGTTATATTAAATATCTTCTTAAATAGAATTTTATGTAATACCTGCCTTAATGGTAACTTTGTCAATAGACATATCCCTGTTATACAAACTGAGAAACATGCCTATATAAGAAAGTATAATTTGCCAAAACTAATGATAGATCGACAGAGTTAGGAGTGGTATAGCTCAGTGTTTGAGTGCCTGCTTCACATGTCTGAGGCCCTGGGGTCAATCCCGGGTATCTCCTTAAAAAAAAAAAGATTCACAGAGTTATGGGTAAAATTTGAGTTTGTCCAGTATACACAGATAGATCACAGTCATATTCTTCATTACATCAATGTCAAGATATTCTATATAAAAATGATAGTTTCTAAGTTGGTTAAATTACCAGATAAAGCCTACATGTAAACAACTATAAAGTGAGAAAGTCGAGGAGCAGGTTGGCAGGGGAGCTCTGCTTTCTGCTGTGTCTGAGGGGACGCCAGGCCCCAGGTTCAGTGAGCATCCCAGTGATAGAACTAGAGAGAGCATCTCTTCTTGCCAGCTCCACAGATGCCATCTTCAGAGATGAATCAGCTCTTGCACCCCAGAATTAAGTTTTTTTTTTTTTTTTTCTTTTTCTGATGGGCACTTCTGTGTTTTCAAGTTCTATTTATTAAACTAATGTTCTACATTAACCCGTACCTTCATAGATAAGTGAATTATATCTCCAAGCAAATTACAGTGCCTCTGGAAATAAGAATATTTATACTTTTATGGTGCTTCTAGGGTTTTAAAAGCCCGGGAGGATGCAGTCACCATCCCTGAGACTCAGGAGAATTTCTGGTCATAGAAACTAACCAGCAGGATAACATCCATGTCCTATGTTGAGATTTCTAGGGATTTTTCTAAATAGAAGGACAACTCCTGAGTTGAGATTCCAGGGTACTGTAGATAGGAATTCCAAGGGAAATATTCTAAGTTCAGGGTTAATGTCTTTCTGGAAAGTAGGACAGGGAAAAAGATTTTTAAAAATTTGATGGCAAGGGGTTTACTAAGGACAGAAGGTTGGATGGGTCTCTTGGTGGGACTAAATATTCTAAATTATGTTTGTCAGAAAATAGAGCTAGATCGGGATTCTGTGTGGGATCTTAGCTTAAAAATTCCATTTTAGAACATTTGTTTATCTTTAGTAAAGTTATTAATAGTTTGAAAACTATTAAGTTGTTCCATTGGTTAAATTATTCAACACTCCAGCAATACTGTTTGCAGTGATGTAGCTTAAATTAGCTTTTTTGCTTTCTTTAGATATACTGCTTTTCAGAAGGGAAATATGTGTAAACAACACTTGCTTTTTCCTAGGATGAAGTTTGGTCATGAAGGTTTCACAAACTTCAAGTTATTCTTTGTACAAGAGTCTTGCTAAAGAGTTGAGTGGCAGAGTTGTTTCAGATTTATGATATTTGTTCTTAAAATAGCCATTTGGATAGTATTGACATCCATGAATATCCAATTATGTGGTCTGTTTAGAGAAGTTTCATTACATTTAAAGGCTATGGACTGAAGCTTTGCATTCTGAAATTTTGGAACTTAACAAAAATAACTATTTTAAAAATGACTTCCATGACACAATATTTTATGAACTGCAATATAGTAATTTTTATAAGATTAATTTTTGTCATATTTATCTACTCATTCTATACACTTTCATTTACAGGATTCTCTTGCATGTGCTTTTTAAACAATCCAAACCAAACTGCCAACTTCATTAATACATTCTGTACTTCCCCTGCGTCGTCGTCCTGGTTCATTCTCTTCCTAGAACACCCTGCCTTCCTCATCCCACCTGTCTTTGCCTGCCAAGCCCATATTTAGTCTTCAGTGTCCATTTTAAATGCCTCTTTTATCCACAAAGTTGTGCCTTGGCCCGTACTCCTACATGAATTTTAGACCCTCTTCAAAGCCATGCACATAGTCCTTCTCAAAGTTCCCTTTCTGCCTGTTCCTGGGGTAGTTGGTGTGTACTTGTCAGTGGGCAAATCCTTCCAGGGAGAGTAGATATTATGTCTTGCTCTCTGTCCATTTCAGGCACCTACTCGAGCATCTTGCCTGGGGCAGTAATTGTTTAGGTGAACTGTTAACCAGTCACTGCAGTATCCTTCCTAAAACCTGCAATGGTGCATCTTTAGTTAATGTCTTTAATTAGAAATGGCTAGCCCTTTATTGAAAGCATATTTACATAATTATTAGATTACATTGTAGTTACAGAATAATATATAACTGATTAAAATACCAGATCTTGAAATTAGTTAAAAAAAAAAAAAAAAGCTTAGTTAAGTGACCAATAGCATTTGTCTAAGCCAGTAATAGCCAGATAGGAGATATAGAAAGTTATTCTCAAAATTAATAGCAGTAGTAATACCAACATAAAATACCTAGAAACAAGATAATAATAAATGCATAATATATTTGTGAATGAAACTACCGAACTTTAGTAAGACATGTAAGAGAAAAATTTGGGTAAGTAAAGTACTATTTCTGGATGAGAATACTGAATATTGTAAACATTTCAGTTCTATCCAGATTAATTTCTAAATTTACTTTAATCCCAATATAAAATGTCCTGATATTTTTTCTTTTTGAATGACAGAATGATTTTAAATTTATCTGTAAGAATAAATAGGTGTGAATAACTTTTCAGTTTTTAAAAGAAGAGTAATAAAGAGGTTTGAGGGATGAGAGATTCCCTACCAGATACTTTTATCTGTAAAATTTACTGATAATTTTAGTCTTTGGGAATATTTTAGATGTTTCCTGTCACACAGGTTAATATACAAAGGTTTTTGTCATAGTTTTGTTTTGTTTTTTAACAATAGCAAAAAATAAATAAAAATCACAAATACACAAAGAAATAATTAAGGAAGCAATTTATATGTCCCTGGCAGAGGAGTAAATTTTGCTATGTCATCCACACAGTGGTATATATGCATAATAATAATTTTTACCATTTTGGAGTGCCTGTCACGTGCTTAGTCATGGGCTATATACTTTACAAAAACTTTTGAGCCGTATGACGACCTTGTATAGTGGTGGTCATCCTCATTTTACAGATGAAAAAAACTAATGCTCAGAAACATAGAGTAGCTTGCTCCAGATCATTGAGCCATCAGCACCTCAGTGTCATCCCAGGCTAACCTTACTTCAAAGCCTAGTGACCAGGCTGCCATTTATGAATGTTATGAAGCATGAGGAAAACTTACAAAACTGTTTTTACCATGTTTGCGTATGCATGTGTTATTATATGTAAGAAAAAAAAGATAGTCATAGAGATGGTCTTTCAATGGTTGAATAATAGAATACTAAAATTTTTCTTTAAGCTTTTATTTTAAATCTACTACACTGTGCATGTATTCCCTTTATAATAATTTTTTTCAAAATATGCAGTTTTTTAAAGTTTTTCAACTTCCTCTATTCCCAAGGGGAAAAAACCACTGACTTAGACACAAAGTTTTATGTTAAATTGAAATTTTGCTTGGTAATGAATCATTCCCTTTAATCTACTTTTCTAGATTACTGATCTCTCATTACCCAACTATCTGATGGCATCTTCAGTTGGACTGCTTCCTACCCAGCTTCTGAATTCCTACTTGGGTACCACCCTGCGGACAATGGAAGATGTCATTGCAGAACAAAGCATTAGTGGATATTTTGTTTTTTGTTTACAGGTGAGTTTAAGGTCAAAAGTTGTCAGGGTTTTTTTGTTTTTTGTTTTTTTATTTTTTGTTTTTCAGTATTGCATGGCTAATTTAAACTTAACAGATTTCTTTCAAAAATAGTTTGAGGATTTTTCCTTTTTTTGTTCTTTCAATAATCAACTTCATATTTTGGTAGCCTTTGATTTTTTTTAATTGTGCGGATATATGGGAGTATGTAAAGCTGAATTAATACTTATTGAAAATTCTCTACAACAAAAAACAAACCAAAAAAGGAATGACAAAATAGGAACCTTTCTGCAGTGATTATTTGGAAAATCATTACTATACCAAATACTCTATTTTGACTTTATATGAAGCATTGTGTTTCTGAAGAAATATATAATTTTAATAAGACTTGGTGAGTCTGGGTTTTTATCTTATTTATTGTGTTTTCAAATTATTGAGATTTTTATTGGTAATTTTTAAGAGTATTCATTATACTAGCAATGTAGGGTTTTTTTTTCCTAGAATAATTTGATGTAGGACAAAAAAAATTTGTTTTAGGAAGTATTGCTTTATAAAAAAATGCCTATAGCATTGAATTACAAATCCAAATAAGATTAGTGTAATGGATTATTATTGCCATGAAAGTTGTAATATAGTTTTGAACACATATGATTCCATATGAGAAGTTTATAAGAGTAAAATACTGCCGGGTAGACAAATTTATTAATCTGCTTTAAATTGCATACAGAAGAGTTAAAATAAAAATTTATTTGTTTAATTGTGATATATTTCATTCCTGACATTTATCCAAAATATAAAATCACCATAATTTTTGATGAGTTAGCAAGATGATGATGATAGTAGCTAACTTTTATTGAGTGCTTTATCCATCACTAAGTTTGCTCATTTAATCCTTTCTACAAACCTATTAAGTAAGTACTATCACTATATTTAGCCAGTTTTGTGCATCTCTTCCCAGCACTGGGTTCAGTGACATCATTTTGGTAGCTTGAAATTGGCCAAGGCAAGAGTTTTTACACCATGGGAATTAGCAAATGTTACAAGTCAAGCCTCCTCTTCCTTTTCACTTCCCCACCCCACCATCCTAGGTGGTTTACCAGCACATTGTTGAATAGTAACTTGTCCACAGTCAAAGTTTAAGTGGTAGAACTAGGATTTAACCAAGACAGTTGGCACTAGAAACCATGCTCATAACCAATGTGCTAAAGTCTACTGAGCAGATGATACCAATGATACAGGCATACATAGTTCACTTATTGGTTCCTTAACTTATTTGTTTTGATTTATACTGTTATTGAAGATATGGTACTGTAATTAAAAATTTTCTGTTGGTGGCATGATTATTCACAAGTTTCTAAGGCACTATATTGAATTTAAAAGATTGATAAAACAGAGCCAGAGTTAACTTTCTGGGTATTTATGTTATCCGAGTTTAATAAATAAGCACAAGAATATTTAAATTGGAATGTTGGGTAAATAAAGCTCATCAATAAAAGATATTGCTTTAAGAAAAACTTCATAATATTTTTGACATTTGAGGAGTCAGTTTTCATTTTTACTTTACTAATTTTTTTTTCAGGGCTATTATTTAGTAAACCTGAATCTAGGTTCTGTTATTGTTGGTTTATTTTTATTTATGTAGCATGCTGATCACATAATATTAAACTTTCTATGAATGATATCTACAGCATGACATATAATAACTTACGTCAGGATAATCATCCTGACGTACACGTTAAGATTCTGACATTCCCCACTGCATCCCTTCTAGCTTAAATTTAAGCATGTTTTATGTTTTACTAGTTTCTGAAAACAATCTATTTGAAACATTTTTTCCTTGATACTGTGTTTGAGTGATTAGAATTCCTCATTATTGGTAGCTTACAGTGGTTTTTCCCTATTTGAAACTTTTTTCTTTGCATCTTAGTAAACAGTCAACTCTAATTAATGAAGTTAAAATAGGCTGAAATAGTTTATGCATTTGTCAGTGGTGCTTCCTAAAATATGCAGTCTTTTTTCCAGTGATCTCTTACCCCGCCCCCCCCC